>MDKI01242836.1:0-100349 GCA_005239505.1 Nicotiana paniculata | reverse complement strand
TGGATATGAATTGAGCCTTTAGGATATGAATTGAACCTTTAGGATATGAATTGAAATTTTGTGTATATGAATTAAAATTTTAGGATATGAATTGAACCTTTAGGATATGAATTGAAATTATTGGATATGAATTGAACTTTTAGGATATGAGTTGAACCTTTAGGATATGGAATTAATTAACTAAAAAAAGATTAGGATATGAATTAACTAAATTAATTTGTTCTTATTTTATTTGTATATATGGAACATCGTACTTGGATGTACAATAGGAATTATCCTAATCGTCGGGGATTGCCGGAGGATTTTGTAGAAGGGGTTGATGACTTTATTAGACATGCAATGGAACTTCCACCAAGAATAACTTGGATACAGTACCTGGTAGAGTGGGTCTTCAATTATTGTTCTCATTAGCGACAATGATGATGAGAAGGAAATGGCATGTGTTTCAAATAGTGATGGTGTAGGTAGGAATTTAACATTTCCTAAGTTGATAAAAGAAGAGGTTATAGAGGAATCTCTATTTCATTTTCCAAGAGGAAAAGAAGTTTAATTGAGAGTGACAATATTGATGGTAATGGAAAGTTGTCCGTCGCTCATGGCAGTTCCCATAAAACGGGGATCATAAGACTCTGTGATGACAAAGACGAAAGGAAGTTTTATTCTCAACTTTCTTCCAAGTCTGATCCGTACAAGCTTAATGGGATTGGTGATATTTCTTCGGATTCAGACAATGATTTGAGTGACTAAAGTATGGAAATGCTAATAAAAAGAATTAAAGGTAAAACACTTCTCTAAGGAAGAGAAGTTTGGAGAAATATGCTGCCTATAAAGTGCACATATCACGTTCATTCAGAGTTCAACATCCTTCTCTTCCAAGAAAAAACGTTTTACATTTAAGGAGAAAAATATGATGACACATAGGAGAAGGTGGAACTCGGATCAAATAAAATCGAAGCATCTCTGCTAACTGAAACCATGCCTGTAAATAACTGCATTAGAGGCCTCAGCCTCAGGTCTGGCAGGAATAGCATAACATCGGGGCTGAGCCCCACATATCTGAACATCTCTGGGTCGACCTGCTGCGGGCTGACCTCTACCCCTCATAGCCTGTCCTCCACCTCTAACTGTCTGGCCTCCACCTTTTGCACATTGACCTCCACCCCTAGCTGGTTGAGGGGGTGGGGGTGCACCTGGTGCGGGAATCATTGCACGGGAACCCTGATACTGAGAACCACTAGAAGCTTGGGAGAAAAACCTGGAAATGTGCCCCATACCACCGCAAGTGTATCAAGATTTCTGCTGCTGAGAATGCTGACCCTGAAACTGTCCCTGTCAACCATAATAACCACCATGGAAGCTCTGAAGCAGTGGTGCACTGATAGGAGCTGATGGTGCACTGCGGGATACCTGAAGTGGCGACTGGAATGGTCTAGGAGGATGACCTCTGCCAAAGGAATCTCTGCCTCCAGATGAGGCACCACTGAATCGACCAAAATGGCGAGGTCTCTTGTCAGACCCCTGACCACTACCCTGTGATAAGACCATCTTAATACGCCTGGCCACATTGGCCGCCTCTTGGAATGAAATATCAGTACCTGTCTCCCTGGCCATCTGAAGTCTAATAGGCTGGGCTAGACCCTCAAACCTCTTCACCCTCTCACGATCAGTGGGGAGTATCATGATAGCATGTCGGGCCAGAGTAATGAACCTGGCTCATACTGTGTAATTGTCATAGAGCCTTGCTGGAGGTGCTCAAACTGCCTCCAAAGATTTTCCCTCTAAGTAACTGGTAGAAACTTCTCCAAGAACAATTCAGAGAACTGAGACCAAGACAACGACGAAGATCCAACTGGCCTGATCAAGCAAAAATCTCTCCACCAAGTCTTGGCAGTACCAGAAAGACGGAATGTAGCAAAATCAACTCCATTGGACTCCACGATGCCCATATTCCGAAGAACCTCATAGCAACTGTCCAAGAAATCCTGGGGATCCTCTGATGGTGCACCAGTAAATGTAGTAGAAAATAGCTTGGTGAACCGATCCAATCTCCATAAAGCATCGGCAGACATGGCTTCCCCCTCAACTGCATGTGCCATAAAACCCGGCTGAGCTGCTCCAGCTGCCTGAGGTGCTGGAGTCTGGAACTGAGAAGATAGCTTCTCTGGTGTGCAGGTAGCAGGAGTTTGGGTCCCTCCCCCAGCATGAGACACGGCTGGTGCCGTAGGAAGAAGACAGGCTGAGCCACGCTCTCCATAAGGCCCACTAAGCGGACCAGAGTGTCCTAAAGAACCTGGGTGGCAATGAACCCCTCTGGGACCTGAGCTGGTCCGACTGGAACTGCCCGAGTGGGAATCTCCTCAGAAACCTCCACCTGAGGATCCTCTATTGGGGCTATTGCTCTGGGCTAAGCCCTGGCTCTGCCTCAACCTCTAGCATGGCCTCGGCCTCTAGTAGGAGCTGCAACGGGAGGATCAGGATACTGATCGGTAGATGAGGAAGCACGCATTCTCGCCATCTGCGAGAGAATATAATATAAACTCAGTTAGCATTTAGAACTCAAATCGCACGACATAGAAGAAAAGATGTGAAGTTATTTCCTAACTTTGCAGCCTCGGGGGAATAAGTACAAACGTCTCCGTACCGATCCCTCAGACTCTACCAAGTTTGTCTGTGAATTGTGAGACCTAAACAACCTAGTGCTCTGATACCAACTTGCCACGACCCGAAATCCCACCTTCAGACCGTGATGGCGTCTAACATTGAACCCGCTAGACAAGCCAAAGTTACTGGTTATTCTAATTTATTCCTTTATTAATTAGCATTTAAAAAAATGATATACAAGAACAAATAGAAATAAGAATGAGGAAGAAGTGCAACCTAACAACTTAATTAAACAGTATTACAAAAATCCTTAATAACAACTCCCAAAATCTAGTGTCACAATTTCACGGACTGTCTATGATTTCTACAAAGAAAGGTCTGAATGAAAAAGGTGCTACTATATCAAAAATACATAAAGACATGAAAAGAAGAGAGATAGGAGGTGCCGCCAAGGTTTGCAGATGCCTGCAGGACTACCTCAGTGTCGCCTGGTGGACTGAAGAATACTCCCTCGATCAACGGCCACTGGGTCCGTCTCTGTAATCTGCACAACATAAAGAAGTGCAGGTGTAGCATCAGTACAACCGACCTGTAATGACCCGACCGATCGTTTTGAGCTCTAGCACGTCGTTCAGTGGTTTGAAGTCGTGAGCAGGTCCATTTCAGGTATTATGACTTGTAGGTGTAGTCGAAATTGAATTTTGGATTAGAGTTGATTTGGAAAGAAAATTCTCATTTCAGAAGCCTTAAGTTGGAGAAATTGACTAAGATTGGAATTTTGAGTAAAAGACCTCCGAATCAGGATTTGAAGGTTCTTGTAGGTTTGTATGATGATTTTGGACTTGGGCAGTTGTCCGGATCGGGTTTTGGATAAACTGGGAGCTTTTCGATGCATATTGTGGAAGTCAGCATTTTTGAAGAAATTTCCTAAGTTTGGCCTGAAGTGCATTTCTGTGATGTTGATGTCCGTTTGGGATTCCGAGGCTGGGAATAGCTTTGTAAGGTGATTCTAGATTTGGGAGCGATCGGAAGTGAATTTGGATGTCCTTAGGTTATTTTGGAGTCATTTGGCTAAAGATAGAAATTTGAAGGTTTTTGGGAAATCCGACCGGAAGTGGAAATTTTGATATCGAGGCCAGAATGCGATTCTGGAAGTTGGATCAGGTCCTAATGTCGAATATGACTTGTGTGCAAAATTTGAGGTCAATCGGACGTGATTTGATAGGTTTCGGCATCGAATGTGGAAGTTTGAACGTTCTAAGTTCATTAAGCTTGAATCGGGCTACGATTCATGATTTTAGAATTGTTTGATGTGATTTCGAGGCTCGACTAAGTTCGAAGGAGGTATTGGGTCTGGTTGGTAGTTTTGGCTGAGGTCTCGCGGGCCTCAGGCGTGATTCGGATGCCCAACGGGGCAATTTTTGCCTTGGACGGTTGCTGGTTTTCTGGTGTGAGCGCAACAGATATTTTCTCTATGCAATCGCGTGAGTGGGTGTACGATCACATAGAATGATTTAGAGGCTGCTTGATTTTGGCCTGTGCGATCGTGGGTAGTTGTTTGCGTTCACATAGAAGGATTTGTGAAGGCTGCTGGATTGCCTATGTGAACGCAGGGTCTGGTGTGCGAACGCATAGATGAAAGGGAGCTGGGAGCCTGGGGGACCTTTAGCCTATGTGAACGCGGGTAGGGGACCGCGATTGCGGAGTGTTGGCTCGAGGAAGCTCTGGGAACGCAATCGTGGGCATGCGAACGCAGAGAGTAGCTGGGGCCTGGGCAGACTAGGTTATAGGCGAAATTTGTGGCCATTTCTTCATTTCTTCCTTGCTTTGGTCAATTTTGGAGGATCTTCAAGAGAGGATTTCTTCATGCAATGTCTAGGTAAGTAAATTCCTCCCGTTTTTAAGTTAAATACAAGATTATATGCATGGATTAGACATGGAAATTGGTAGGAAGTTGGGAAATCTTAAAGGAACCTAGGAAATGGTAAATTGGGGTTTTTTGCCACGAATTTGAGCATGGAATGTAGAGTAAATTGTATATTTGAACTATTGGAGCTATGGGTAGAATATATCTTCGAGAAATTTCGGATTCCGGGCACGTGGGCCCGAGGGCATTTTTGTCATTTCTCTGAGCAGGGTTGGGAAAGTATATAATTTGAATTTGTTGTGAGTGTTAGGATGAATTTTCATTGCTTTGCCCGTTATGTAGTAGTTTTGGGGCGTTGTGAATCCATGGGAGTCATCGGAAGGGCTTGGAAGCCAGTTATGGGACTTCAGAGCGAGGTAAGTCTCCTTTCTAATATTGTGAGAGGGAGTTTTCCGCCTAGGTGAACTAATTAAGTATGTGTTACTATCTGCGGGGGCTACGTACACACGAGGTGACGTGAGTCTGTGTGTAGCTACTATTGCCATGTCCGGGTAGCCTAGGACCCACTAGCATGCCTTACCTGTTGTACCTGTTATCTTGTCATTAATATTAGGCTGCTAATATAATTGAAATTGTAATTGAATGACTAAAGAAGATTAGAGTTTATTTTCTTAAGCATTCTAAAAAGAAAATTGATTTCCTTCGCGGGCAATTGTATTTTCGGATAAGGTTGTATTATTAAACATTATATAAACTTGGCAAGTGAATTTCAAAAAAAGATTTAGATACTATTTTGTTGTTTTTAAAAAGAGAAATCGGTCATTTACTTGAGTATTTGTGTTCCCGACGTATTCGGGGTGGATTGTTGATTGTACATGTCTGCATGTGACCGTTTCACAATTTACATTCTGCGAGTGGAGTGTTATTTCCCCCACTCTCATGGGAGCGGGCCGTACACCACAACGAATTTAAAGTGCACTTTTGGTACGGGTAGTTCGATCCTCGGTAGTGCATAGACATGATTATTATATTGAGAGGTGCACTTATAGGATGGGCTGTTCGATCCTCGGCAGTGCACAAAGATGATTATTATATTGAGAGGTGCAGTTTTGGTACGGGCCGTTCGATCCTCGACAATGCATAGACATGAGTATTTTATTGAGAGGTGCAATTTTGGTACGGGCCGTTCGATCCTTGGCAGTGTACAAAGTTGATTATTATGACGGCTCAGGCCGATTGTCCTTATCCCGTGTGCGCATGCTAAATTGTTAAATGTTTTTCATGATTTTTGAAGTGATAAGATATTTGGGGAAAATAAAGAAGTAATTTTTGATTCATGATATTTGGGGGAATACAAAGAGGAGATTGTCTATTTAAGATATTTGGGAAAATAATGAGAAAGTGGTAACTGTTTGTTTACTTCCAGTATTTACTGTGATTTCAGTGCCATATATATATGCTGCTTTACTACCTTTACATGCCTATCGTGTTCATCTTATACTGTTAATTAATTTGCTGGTCCTTAGTGAGTGTCTAATTCGACCTCTAGTCACAACCTCTCTGAGGTTAGGCGGGCGACTTACTGAGTACACGTTATTTTTGTACTCATGCTACACTTGCTGTGCATTTTATTGCACAGTTACTTTCATAGCAATGTGGAGGATTCAGAGACTTAGGCGAGCTGCATCATTCGGAGGCGATCCGCAGCCGACAAAGTCTCCCTCGTACTGTATTTATTTTTATTTTGAATTTCCTTGTCCAATTTGTATTTCAGACAGGATTGGTAATGATTGTATAAATTCTTAGAAATTGATCATGTACTTGTGACACCGGGTTCTGGGATGTGTTGGGATATATTTGCTAAAGTGTAGTATTCAAACCATTATTTTACTCGATGGATTTTATTTAGTTAATATGTAATAAAGTGAAAGGAAATGCTTTTTCATAAATGTTAAAAACAGGAACTTGTTTAATTAATGATTGGCTTGCCTGGCATTGATCTCCGGCGCTATCACGACCTTATGGATTTTGGGTCGTGACAACATGGTATAAGAGCACTAGGTTCCCTTAGGTATCACGAGTCATGAGCAAGTCTAGTAGAGTCTTGCGGATCGGTACAGAGACGTCTGTACTTATCTTTGAGAGGCTACAGGGCTGTTAAGAGTAATTCCCTTCTTGATTCCTCATCGTGTGATTTGATTCCTTTAAGGCTTATGCATAAGTTTATTCCTACTCAATATTACGCGTCGCAAAACACTTGCTATGAATCAGGAATTTGAGGAATTGAAATGGTGCTACGGATGTAATTCGAGATGTTTCCATGTGTAATTGGTTGGGGCTATTGTTATCGCCCTGCAAAGGAATAATATGTTGTTTCAGCTCAGTAGATGTGTTTCTGAGAGCATTAAGGCTATGCTCAGGTAGTAATGATGCTTGTGATTGGTTGTCGCGCGATGTCGATATGATGATAGCATGCTTACCCATATGTTGGAGGTGCTGAATAGTTTGATGGGAGGTCTTCTCAGAGTGTGATTTTGAGATTTTGGTATTTTAGTTCTGGCAGGGGGAAGACATTTGGGTTATGAATGGTCCGGTTGGGGTTGATAAAGTAGTAAGACTGGGTGTCTTCAAGTGAAGTGGGAAATGCACCTGTGATGTGAAGTCGTAGTCATTTATCAAATGGAATGTGTTAAGTTTGTCGGTGCTATGGTTTCTTCAGTTACGTGGGGTCAGAGTATTGAGAAGAAGTATTGAAGAATGCGGTTGACAGAGACCGCGAGGTGTGGTAGTTCTGTACTGGATAAGTGTTGATAATGAAGGCATCTAGAGAAAGATGATCTTCGGAGAGCTTGAGGTCATGGTGATCTGCTGGTTTGAGAGCTACAGAGGATGATCCTGAAGTGAGGCTAGCCGGTGGTTCCATTTCTAGGAGGCCAGGTGTAAGAAGCGGAAGTCGAGCAGTCGCAAAGTGGGGGAACGGCAACATAGTTTGGAATTTGAAGATATTGTCGCACATTTAGTGGATGTCCATGAGGAGCGGACGGACTAGTAAAGTTGGTAAATAAAGCAGGGCGTAGGATGGGGTATTGAAGTCGCAGAGAGTGTGCATTTCAGCGTCGTTGGAAGGTGTCCGCGGGTGATTTCCACAGGTGGGTTATCTCCTATGAATATGGTAGTGGTAGCATGGTTGGCAGGTCTCAGTGAGGGGTTCTAGTGGCTATTCGGTAAGAGGCGGAATGTGTGAATGATGCTAGAGAATTTGAGCATTTAGGGAGTGCTAGTGAGAGAATTTGGAAGAATTGGACGGATTGATTGAGCAAGATCGTGTTATCAAAGGAAAAAGGATCTCGGCAGGGCCTAGAGTGGTGCAAGGAGTAGCTTCGGGCTAAGTGGGGGAGTCCCACCATCTGCAGTTGGGTTGCGGGATTGTGTTATCTTAGGGTTGCGGATTGTCGACGTGTTGGAAAGTTATTACAGCTAAGGGAAAGGAGTAAAATGGTGATTGTGCGTGGGATTTGATGAATGTGTGTGAAAGTTGGCCCTGTTGTGCCAGGGTTAGGCTTTGGAAGATTTAGAATTTTGCTTAAGGCATAGGTGAGTTGTCAGAGTAGTGACTTTGTCACGTGCTTCAAGGAAAAGGGTGTTCAGGTGCTAGAAGAGCCTTGGAGTTGATTGTATTCGGGGCCAGTCAGAATGGGTGACTCTCAATAGCGATCCTAGTGAGTTCAAAAGTTAAGAATGCGGCGTTTAAGGGTTTCAGACAGCAGTATGACCGGGTATCGAGCTTTTACAGAGTAATTTCTGAGAAAAAGCAGGATGGTTGGAATGTTCCATGATATGTTTCAGCATGCAGGATAGTATTGGAGGAGTGAGAGAAATAAGCTCCGGATTGTAGAAAGATTATCAGGAGGGTATGAGACGGGTTGCGGGATTTAGGTAGCATAGTCTCGTGAATCAAGGTCACTCGGGATGAGTGAGGGTTGAGTTTTCTATGAGTTAAAGGAAGTTGCTATTGTTCCTGAAGAAATTGAAGATGATTAAAAGAAGATAAATTGATTAGCCATGGTTGAAAGTGAACATGTACGACAGTGATCAATTCCTTCGGTGTGATTAAGTTATGCATGTGGTTTGTGCCGGTGTGTGCGGGGCTTGTCAGCCATGGTAATGGATTCCATGTGGGAGCATTTGAGTGCTATGGCCTTTCAGGTGTAGGCGGATCCCGGAAGGGTTATGGTGGTATAGGCTACTACTTAAGGATTTGCATGTTGGGTGGTTGTGAGAATTCACTCGTGTGTTGAGATGATACTTTTGAATTGAGTTAATTAAAAGGTTTCTATATGATGAAGTGTTCACCCTATTGGTGGTTAAGAAGTTATGATGGAATTCTTGCATTACCTCATATTGGCATGTTAAGTGCGGTAAGCAGTATGTAACTGGAAGTAAGAATCTAGATTGCGGTTTGGTGTTAATAAGGATGTCATGAGCTCGGAAGAGAAAGAAAAAGGGATTTGAAAGTTCAGAGTAAGCTGGTGTTATCTTCAGTGTCACATGATATTGATGTTCGGTGGAAGAGGCTTTGTACCCTGGTCATGGGTTCTAGATGTGTTTTGTTGCCTTGTGTGGAAGGTTGTGGAAGCATGACCACGAAAAGATTGTATAAGTGTGACATGTATTCACTTGATGGATTGAAGATTTGGACTGAGTATAAAGAAGTGCAATATTGCTTATTTGAGAAGTTATGCCTGAAAGGCGTTCAATTCATTTGGTTGTGATTATGCCGTGTGAGTTGTGAAAATGGCTTGATGATTTCGTATGTATTGAGGTCCCGCGTAGCGACGATGTTATGTGAGCAGGATAGCTCTTGAGATCCAGAGTATATATATATATATCGCACCTCAGTCGTGCTTGAGTTTTGGCACTTATCATTCTCCCCAGGATGGTATTATGCACTTAGTGTGTTTGTGACTCATATTCAGTAATGTGTAATAGTGAGCGATTCAGCTCCATGTATATTTACTTATGTGAGTTTTATGATGGGATCGGGTGGCACGCCGCCACGAGTATGTTATTTGGATCGGGTTGCACGCCGCAACCGTGTGATGATGATAAGGGCTAATATGTATTTATTTTTCTTATGTTTTACTTCCTATTTTCTGAGAAAAGTTCATATTAGTTGCGCGAGTTGAATAGTCCCTTCCTGAGTCATTTCTTATCTATCATGTTCGAGTTATGGCCTACCGGCGCGATGTGGTGTCATGTAAGGGTGTTGGTCAGGTTTGAGGTGATTTGTTCTCTGAGCAGTTCACACTAGGTGAGACGAGATTATCAGATCAGGGATCAGTGCGATAAGGTTATGTGAAGTGTATATTAAAGAACAAGTACCATTATTCATGTTCATAATGAAGTGATGATTCTAGTCAAGATGAGGTATTTAAGGATTTGTTAACTCTGCAGTTGGGTATGAATTTCTGCACATCTCCTCCGTTGTGGTGGTATCGTCGGCATTATAGCAGAATGTATGCATATTTTCTATGAGGTGCATCGGGGGCATCAAATCCGTGAAATTTTGGCTATTAAGGTTCAAGGAACGTCATTGTGGTTAGATGATGAATTTTGTGGTGCATGGTGCTAATTCAACAAAGGTATGCATTCATGTTCTGGTATATCGTGTGGTAGTTGATACCATGTTTATATATTGGAACTAGGCTTGATAGAGAAATTTCAGGTGTTTGAATGAATTCTGAGCTTATTATATGGATAGAAGAAGGAAACTTCAGATTTGATCAAGATAATGTACTCAACTAGGTTGTGGTAGCACGGGCAGATGCATGAGGTGTTAAACAGTGATTTCAAATAACTCCAGAGCAGTTCTTAGCATGTTCGAGGACGAACGTCTATTTAAGTGGGGGAGAATGTAATGACCCGACCGGTCGTTTTGAGCTCTAGCGCGTCGTTCAACAGTTTGAAGTCGTGAACAACTCCATTTCACGTATTATGACTTGTAGGTGTGGTCGGAATTAAATTTCAGAAAGTTTAGAGTTGATTTGGAAAGAAAATTCTCATTTCAGAATCCTTAAGTTGGAGAAATTGACTAAGATTGGAATTTTGAGTAAATGACCTCCGAATAAGGATTTGAAGGTCCCTACAGGTTCGTATGATGATTTTGGACTTGGGCGTATGTCCGGATCGGGTTTTGGATAAACCGGGAGCGTTTCGATGCATATTGTGGAAGTCAACATTTTTGAAGAAATTTCCTCAGTTTGGCCTGAAGTGCATTTCTGTGATATTGATGTCCGTTTGGAATTTCGAGGCTGGGAATAGCTTCGTATGGTGATCTACTGTTGGGAGCGCGATCAGAAGTGAATTTGGATGTCCGTAGGTTATTTTGGAGTCATTTGGCAAAAGATAGAAATTTGAAGGTTTTTGAGAAATCCGATCGGAAGTGGAAATTTTGATATCGGGGTCGGAATGTGATTCTGGAAGTTGGAGCAGGTCCGTAATGTCGAATATGACTTGTGTGCAAAATTTGAGGTCAATTGGACGTGATTTGATAGGTTTCGACATCGAAGGTGGAAGTTTGAACGTTCTAAGTTCATTAAGCTTGAATCGGGCTACGAACGCAGGTAGTTGTTTGCGATCACATAGAAGGATTTGTGAAGGCTGCTAGATTGCCCTATGCGAACACAGGGTCTGGTGTGCGAACGCATAGAGGAAAGGGAGCTGGGGGCCTGGGGGCCCTTTAGCCTATGTGAACGTGGGTAGGGGACCGCGATTGCGGAGTGTTGGCTCGAGGAAGCTCTGTGAACGCAATCGTGGGCATGCAAAGACAGAGAGTAGCTGGGGCCTGGCAGACTAGTTTATAGGCAAAATATGTGGTCATTTCTTCATTTCTTGCTTTGATCGAATTTGGAGGAGCTTCAAGAGAGGATTTCTTCATGCAATGTCTAGGTAAGTAAATTGCTCCCGTTTTTAAGTTAAATACAAGATTATATGCATGGATTAGACATGGAAATTGGTAGGAAATTGGGAAATCTTAAAGGAACCTAGGAAATGGTAAATTTGGGTGTTTTAGCCACGAATTTGAGCATGGAATGTAGAGTAAATTGTATATTTGAACTATTGGAGCTATGGGTAGAATATATCTTTGAGAAATTTTGGATTCCGGGCATGTGGGCCTGAGGGCATTTTGGTCATTTCTCTAAGCGAGGTTGGGAAAGTATATAATTTGAATTTGTTGTGAGTATTATGATGAATTTTCATTGCTTTTCCCGTTATGTGGTAGTTTTGGGGCGTTGTGCATCCATGGGAGTCGTCGGAAGGGCTTGGAAGCTGGTTATGGGACTTCGGAGCGAGGTAAGTTTCCTTTCTAACTTTGTGAGGGGGAATTGTCCCTCTAGGTGAATTAATTAAGTATGTGTTACTATCTGCAGGGGCTACGTATGCACGAGGTGACAAGAGTCCGTGCGTAGCTAATATTATGCCATGTCCGGGTAGCCTAGGACCTACTAGAATGCCTTACCTATTGTACCTGTGATCTTGTCTGTAATATTAGGCTGCTAATATAATTGAAATTGTAATTGAATGACTAAAGAAGATTAAAGTTTATTTTCTTAAGAATTCTAAAAAGAGAATTGATTTCCTTCGCGGGCAATTGTATTTCCGGATAAGGTTGTATTATTAAACATTATATAAACTTGGCCAGTGAATTTCAAAAAAATATTTAAATACTATTTTTTGGTTTTTAAAAAGAGAAATCAGTCATTTACTTGAGTATTTGTGTTCCCGACGTATTCGGGGTGGATTGTTGATTGTGCATGTCTGCATGTGACTTCTTCGCAATTTACATTCCGCTAGCGGTGTGTTATTTCCCCCACTCTCATGGGAGCGGGCCGTACGCCACAACGGATTTAACATGCACTTTTGGTACGGGCCGTTGGATCCTCGGCAGTGCATATATATGATTATTATATTGAGAGGTGCACTTATGTGACGGGCCGTTCGATCCCCGACAGTGCACATAGATGATTATTATATTGAGAGATGCACTTTTGGTATGGGCCGTTCGATCCTCGACAGCGCATAGACATGAGTATTTTATTGAGAGGTGCGATTTTCGTACATGCCGTTCGATCTTCGGCAGTGCACAAAGTTGATTATTAATATCACCTGTGCACTGAATAAGTGCCGAGCCTAACCTCGGCGAAGTAGTGACGAGGCTAGGACACGACAAATAATATCACCTGTGCAGTTTAAATAAAATATAACAGGAAATAACCATAAGGAATAAACAGTAAGTAAAATAACGGGGAAACATGCTGGGGAAAAGGGATATCAAATACTGAAATGACGGAATGAAGCAATAACCTAAATATCCGAAAATAATAACGGAAATTAACAACACGAATTAAACAGTGAAGAGAAACGACACGACATGTCCCCTCGTGCATATTTTTAGCATAATACTGCACGGAATGTCCCCTCGTGCATAACAATAATAAATATGGCACGGAATGTCCCCTCGTGCATAAACAACATAAACATGACATAGAATGTCCCCTCGTGCACAAAACATCACAATCACGTCACAGAATGTCCCCTCGTACATATATATATATATATATCATAAACACGGCACAGAATGTCCCCTCGTGCATAATAATCATAAACATGGCACAGAATGTCCCCTCGTGCATAAACAACATAAACATGGCACGGAATGTCCCCTCTTGCATAACATCATAAAATATGGCACGGACTATCCCCTCGTGCATAATAACAGAAAACAACAGTTGGCATGAAAATCAACAAATAAGAAACCTTGAATGCACAGAATAATCAACAAGAATAATAACGTCCCGGCAAGGGACACAACTATAACCAATCCTACACATGTGTATAATCCAACATAATGTTCCTCAACCTATGAACTACTCAACAATACCCATAACTAGGAATTTCCACCAAATGAATAACTATCAGATATTAAACCCATAAACATAGTAAAAGCCAATAAATATCATATTATTGCAAATTTCCGACTCACGGTCATTCTTGACAACAACATATAGGTACTCGTCACCTCACCTATACATTGAACATGGAATAAGCACATAGCAATTAGGAATCAACACATATTACCTCAAGCTAAGGTTAGGCCAAACACTTACCTCGAATCCAAGAATCCAAATCAAGCCTCTAGCACCGGTTTTCCTTTTGAACCCGACTCCAAATCAATCGTATCTAGACATAAGTGACTCAATAACATCAATAATTGTTTAACAATTCAACTCCAAAGCTTAATTATAAAATTCCCAACATTCTTCCCAAAATCCAAAAATCGACCCCGGGCCTGCTTGGTCAAAACACGAGGTTCAGACCAAAACTCGATCACCCATTCACCCACGAGCCCAAATATACAATTTGTTTTGAAATCCGACCCCAAAACGAGGTCAAATTTCCAAATAATCAAAAAGCCCTAACTCTAACCAAAACCCCAATTTTCTACCTTTAATTCCATATTTTTAGGCCTATAATCTAATAGATGTTGATGAAAATGGAAGAAAACAAGTTAAAGATCACTTACCTAAGAGATTATGGTGAGGAAATGCTTCAAATATCGCCTAAGAGCTTTGGAGAAGAAGGGGTTTATGAAAAAATGGTGGAATCCCGTGTAAGTGTTCTGTTTTGTATCATTTAAATCACTGGGCAAAATGACCTACGCGATCGCGATAGGTCTCCTGCGATCGCGTAGAGTACTGGACCTAGACAATTGCGATCGCGAAGAAATGAGTTCGATCGCGGAGAGTACTGGACAATGACCCTCGCGACCGCGACCAAACGACCGCGTTCATGTAGAGTGATATGCTACTCAGCCCTCAAATCCCTTTAACGCTATGCGATCACGTGAGGCCCCTCGCGGTCGCGTAGAACACTACCCCCAGGCTCCGCGATCGCGTCTTAGGCACTGCGTTCGCGTAGGGTAATTTCCCCAACCCCAACCAGATGAACATCACGATCGTGTGAATTACACCGCGATCGCGAAGGGTAAATCACAGGACACCAGAAACAACCGTAACACTAGGTTTTTCTAAGCCTAAATCACCCTGACGCCTACCCGAAATTCACCTGAGCCCTCGGGGCTTAAAACCAAATATGTACACAACCTCAAAAACATCCTGTGGATTTATTCGTGTAATTAAACCACCAGAATAACATCATAAACATCGTATTAAACCTCAAAACCAATGAAATTCCTTTAAAATTCCAAAACTTCTAAATTTTCCATTTTCGATCCGTATCACGCCAAACTAAATCCGTTTCTTACCAAATTTATCAGATAACACATAATAGACATATTGAACCTATTTCGAGCTCCGGAACTATAATACGGGCCCGATATCACAGGTTTCACATCAAATATCATTTTCAAAAATCTTTATATTTTTCAGAAAATAACTTTCTTTAAAAATTCATTTCTCGGACGGGACCTCAGAATCGATTCCGGACATACGCCTAAGTCCCATATTTTCCTACGGACCCTCCGATACCGTCAAATCATGGGTCTGGGTCAGTTTACCAAAAATGTTGACCAAAGTCAACTTTATTCAAATAATTATTATAAGATCATCATTTTATCAATTTTACACATAACGGCTTCCCGGCTATGCGCCCGGGCTGCGCACGCACCTTGAGGTGAGATAAAAGGAGGCTTTCACAGCGTCGAAACACAGATTTAGCTAAAATTATACGGGATGACCTTTTGGGTCATCACATGAGGAAAGGATGAAATTAACAACCAAGGATTCAAATGTATCAATTACAACACATAAACATGTAACAGAAGAACCTACGAATCCTAAAAGGCCAATCTAATTGCAAGTAAGTACGAGTACACACTCTTCACCCTCGCATACTCGGACTACAATCAACAAGGAAGTCTCAATCCTAAGGGTAGCTCCCACACACAAGGTTAGGCAAGATACTTACCTCAAAGACGACAACCCGGTACTCAAAAATGGACTTCTCGAGAGAAAAGACCTCCGGACGGCTCAAAATCAACTAAAACAACTTCAAAATACAAAATAAATGTATAAGGAACTATTCCGACTAATAAAGTTTCAATCTTAACAAAATTATAAAAATCGACCCAAAAGTCGACTCCCGGGCACGCGTCTCCGAACCTGACAAATTTTACAAATTCTGATTACCCATTCCGATACGAGTTCACCCATTTTAAATTTATCCAATTCCGATACTATTTGGTCTTTCAAATTATGATTTTACATTTTAGAAGTTTTCTTTCAAACCCACAATTCCCTCAACCCAAAGCACAAATTAAATGATAAAAATAAGAACTAATTCATGAAATATAATTAATTATAGTGGAAGAATAATTAACCCTTAGATTTGTATGAAAAACCCTCAAAGAATCACCCAAAATCTTGTTCTAGAAGTCAAAATATGTCAAAAATGGTGAAACCCCGATTTTCGGTAAAATTAAATTCTGCCTAGGCGTGTAATGAATTGCGATCGCGGAATATGGTTTGCGATCGCGAAGAGGAAAGGGAAAAATTGCCCAAGTACCTTTTTGTTCAATGCGGTCGCGGGCCAATTATTTCGATCTCATAGAAGAAGAAATGGCCACTGCCAAAATAGCATTGTGCGATCGCGATTGTGAAGATGCGATCTCGAAGAAGAGGGAAATATACTTTCGCGATTGCGAACGTATGTATGCGATCGCGTAGAGTGAAGTCTACAAGCTGTGCAATCGCGAACTAGACTATGCAATCGCAATTAAGAAAAATTGGGCTGCCCAAAGAGACACTATGCGATCACGACTACTCCTATGCGATCGCATAGAAGGAAACCAGAAGGCAAATTTCAGCTGTTCAAAATAAGGAAAATGGACCCGACACCCATCCGAAACACACCCGAGGCCCCCGAGACCCTATCTAAATACACGAACAAGTATTAACCTAACACGGACTCGCTCGAGGTTTCAAACCACATAAAACAACACCAAAACGATGAATTAAACCAAAAAACAATGAAATTCCTCAAAACTTCTTTAAACATTAAATTTTGCATTTACGGTCCGAATCACATCTAATGAAGTCCGTTTCTTACCAAACTTCATAGATATGGCACAAATATTATGTCAAACCTGTACCGGACTCCGGAACCATAATACGGGCCCGATACAAGAGGTTTCACATATAATTTCATTTTCAAAAACCTCTTTTATTTTCAGAAAACAATTTATTTTAAAAATTCATTTCTCGGACTTGGGACCTCAGAATTCGATTCCGGGCGCCCAAGTCCCATATTTTCCAAAGGACCCTTCGAGACCGTCAAATCACCGGTCCGGGTTTGTTTACCAAAAAGTTTACCGAAGTCAACTTTATTCAAATTTCTAATACAAAATTATCATTTTATCAGTTTTTCACATAAAGGCTTCCCGGCTATACGCCCGGGCTGCGCACACAAATCGATGTGAGATAGAAGGAGGTTTTCACGACCTCGAAACACAAAATTATCTAGAAATATACGGGATGACTTTTTGGGTCATCACAGATTCATATCTTGTCGTAGCATAGTCCAAATAAAGAACCGTTTGATTTCTAGAAAATTAGACTTAAATATATAAACCTTACAATCAAACGCCTTCAGAATAGGCCCAGATAATATTTTGAAACCAACTTTAGATTTCAGCACGTTGAAAATTTCAGATTTCCGCAGTCTCACCAAAAAAATCATCTTGGTGTAGAAAAGTCAAAATCACTAACCGTTTAATTTTTTGAAATCTTAACTTAAAAATCTTTGACATATCAAAAATTCAAGATCTAATGCCTTAAGGATAGAATCAGATAATAGTTCAAAATCAATATTAAATTCTGACGCGGGAACGATTTCAGATTTGCACAACTTCACCAAAGCTCTTGTATCTTGATGTAGGAATATCGAAATCATGAATCATTTGATCTATTGGAAACTTGAATTTCAAATCTATAACATATCCAAACTGCAAAATTTAATAACTTAAGGATAGGTTTAGATAATATTTCGAAGTCAATACTAAATTCTGACACGGCGACGATTTTAGATTTGTATAACCTTACCAAAATATTTGTATCTTGATGTAGGAATGTCGAAAGCACGAACCATTTGATCCATTGAAACTTAACTTCCAAATCTATAACATATCCAAAATATGAAATTTAATGCCTTAAGGTTAGTTTAAGATAATATTTTGAAGTCAACTTTGGTTCCTGATATGCCAACAGTTCCAAATTAGCGCGACTTCACCAAAATATTTGTATTTTGGTGTGGAAGCTTTGAGATTGTAAGATGATCACATCCAACTATGACTTGTAAAAAGGACTAAGCGGTCACTGCAAATATAACCCGGTTCAAGTCCGGAGTCGAATCCCACAGGGAACTAGCCTATTTACTACAACTTTTAATAATGCTAAAGATACGCTCAGACAATTTCTTGATGCAAGGTTTTTAATAGATAATAAGTGTAATTTATTTAGCTAACGAGAAATAATAATAAAATTAGAAATAATCAAGAGTAGAGTTGAATTCTAATATGAAAGGATCTAGGGCTAGTGATTTCCTTAATTGCCGGATTAATTTCTGACACGTTAGCTATAATCTCACCGTAATATTCTATGAGAATTATGAGTTCCGGGTTACCGTAATTATCTTACGATAATTTTCTAGAAGCATTCTCTCGAACTACTCTAGTTAATAATTTATACAACTCAGTATTAACCCACCAAAGCTTCGATATCTCTAACCCCGCTTTTAATTTCAAGTAATTAATCTCTTAACTTACCTGAAAGTTGTGTTGTTAAACAACAATCTAACCAAGTGTTCTTTCTCAAGCAACACAAGGTAACTAGACACGATTAATCAGGGGCTCTTTCAATTAATAACACTACAATACGTAGTTGAACAATCATAGAATAAACACGACTTTCAATTATATCAAAAAAGTCAAAACTTCATCCAACAATTAGTTCCATCAACCCTAGATTATAGGTTTAGCTACTCATACTAATGGAAAACAATTCACTAAAACAATTGGTAATCAACAATAGAAGTAAGAAGAAGAAGATGAAAACTCTTAGGATATTATCCGTCTTCTCTCCCTTGTTCTTGCCTCCAAAATCTTCTAAAATCAGCTATATTTGACTTCAGGGCAAGTTAGGCTTCATATAGGTTTAGGTTAGTCGCCTAGGAAATTACATAATTAACCGTAACTTTTTGGCCTTCGTTCGCCCGTCCGCGAATTCGGCCGCGAATTTCCACTGCTGTTCTGCCTCCAGTGCGGGGTCCAATTCGTGGCCCAATTCGCGGCCGCGCACCTGGAGGGGTCTTATAGCTTGCTTTTCTCGCTCCTTTTCGACCGAGATAACCTTCGATTGGCCTTCCACGCTCCATATTGACTCCAAAATACTCTTTAGCTCCCTCCTAGCTCGGAGTAGCTCCTGCAAAGCATCAAATTCTTAATTAGAGCCTTTTGTTATCTTTTGGCATTCAAATATCAGTTAAGTGCGGCTAAATTAGAGTGTAAATAGCATCTAAATTGCACAAATATAGCCTACTATCAACACCCCACATTTAAACCATTGCTCGTCCCCAAGCAATCAAACCACACTCTATAGAGGTCTAACTTCACTGAGCGACTTCCCTAACTCGTCACACCGAGAACATTCACATAGATTGAGTACATTAGTGTAACATCAACACCTCAAGAGTTCACTCCCACATGCCATGCAATATTCTTAACCGACTTAATTACTCTAATTCAGAGGTCCAAACTCACCTCTCCTTCATGAATCAAGTGCCTGCTCACAACAAAATAAACTCATTGCACGATCAAAATAATTCACACACACTGAGGAACTTCAATGGAATAAAATTCACTCACCCTCAGAAATGATATTCTTGTGCCACAAAAAATGCACCATAAGCTTGCTCGTAGTGTACTACTATACTAATTGAGCCCGTTTACTCTAGAATCAAGTAGGACTTTATTTGGTTGTAATGTAGGCTGCAGGTCAGGGAGGATATATTTGGATATAATAGTGACTACACCTCCCTAAGAACTTTAATACATATATCTCATATTCAAGCCCACTCTTAAGTTAAACCAATATTTCCACCTTCACACCACTTAAATCATCCCACACTTCTTTGAGCACAGTCACCTTAAAAGCCACCAAGAACTATTACCAATCAACATAATACATGATCACGCCCAACTATGCCTTGTAAAAAGGACTAAGCGGTCATTGCAAATATAATCCGGTTTACAAGTCCGGAGTCGAATACCACAGAGAACTAAGGCTTAGCTACAGTTGTTCACTATCACCAAGAATACAAGCTTTTAAACTATTCCTAACTTATAGATATAAGATTCTTGTGTTTAACTACTAACTAACAAAGATACTACGGGTTGGAGAAAATATTAAGGAGGTATAGAATTATGATTTTCCCAATTGTCGGAATCCTTCCCGCTACTTCTTCTATAATTTCGCCTAAGTATTCTGTACCGATCATGAGCGCTCTGACTACCGTAAATCTCTCCCGAATAATTACGACAATTTACTAGATGTACTCTCCCGAGTTACGCTAGCTGGAATTAAGTACGGTTTACTTAGATTGCACCCAAGGTTTCGTTATCCCTAATCCCAGCTTTAAACCCTTGGTTATTGATTCCTCACATACGTCGGGAGTGATGTTGTTCAACAACTACCTAAATATGCACTCTCTCCCGAGTAATACATACTAAATAGGCACAGATAATTGAGAGCTCTTCAATCAACCACAAGAATAATATAGTTGAACAAATAGAGAAAAAACTACGACTCAATTATATAAAAACATAACAAAAATTTATCCTACAAAAGGTTCCATCAAAACCCTAGATAACAATTTAGCTATTAATAATAGTATGTAAAACTACAATACTAAAAGTCATAACAGACAATGAAAAATAGGAAGAGGAAAGAAAAACTCGTAGAAGAATTCCCCGCCTTGCTCCTATTGTGTCTCTGCCTCCTTAGGTCGAATCTGTGTCAAAAGTATGTCCAACCTCTCCAAAATACCTTTTTCCCATGTATATATACCAAGTAGGGTCGGGCCCAAAAAATTATACCTTCTCCTACGCGAAAAAGGATGATTTTCTAGGCCTGGAGTAGCGCGGTCGCGCTAGTGGCCGCACACATCGAAAAATTTCTGCCCCATTTGCGCGTCAGGTCCACGTTTGCTGTTTCAAACGCATTTTTCACCCTGTTCCGTTTGGAATTGGGAAAAACGTAAAACATGAAAGTTGTATCCCTTTGAGTTAGATGTCCAACTATATATTATATAGACCAAATGAAGTTCGGAGCAAAGATTTATGTCTATTTTACTAAATAGTGCGTAATATACCTCCTCGAGTCTTCGTTTGTTGTTAACTATCAAATTTGACCCCCGAACACGATCCCAGCTTAATTACTTGGATTTTCCTCATACTTCAAATCTCCAAATCACTTGAATTCATTCTATAACATCTATATAGCATGGAATCTCTCCTACAAGGCATAAAACACACAATTAGTGCAAAATACTAGCGATTAAATCTCAAACTCAATTAAAGTACAATAAACTAGAGTGTAATAAGCGACTAAAATACGCAATTATAGCCTATCATCAATACACTATTAACATTCTTCTTTTTCTCTTTTTTTTTTCATTTCAAGTGACTTTTTCAACAAGATGCACCTTTCTCCCCATTTCCCTAGTTCCACTCAAAATCCTCACCAACTACCCCACACTTTATCCTTTATAGATTCTAGTTCAAGTGCTTACGAGAGTTACAGGGTTCAAAAAGATGGTCAATTCAAACAAGGAAAAATGTTTGTAATGTGGTTGCCAAGGAAATAGGATGACATGCTCAACTGGCATAGAATTCCCGGACAAACATCAAGTTACCTTCCTCTGGTTCTTCGAAGAAGCTGTCCAAATTACGCCTGATCAGCTCCCGATACATATTAGGGCAGTCATCTTGGAGCGATGCCCTATCAATACCTCTTTCCGGTACAGGATTCTTGGTAGCCTTCAAACTGAACCGTTCTTGGGCAACTCCAGAGATGAGCCTGGTGCAATCAAACGGAGCTGCACTGGCTGGTGCTCGTCCCCGAGATGAGCCTCCATGACCACTTGACGAGGCTCCAGTAGCGTGTCTCTTCCTTGAAGGTTGCATGGTACCTTCACAATAAACACTACTATCAGTGGAGAGCAGAATATGTGACCCAATGGCGGTTACTCAGACTTCACTCGCACAATTGGTCACAATCTATATTCAACACTCATTGAGGCAAATCAACAAATATGTAGTGTGCATATGTCCACCCAAGTCACCCAAAGGCTCAATTAGACTACCATTTCTAACAAACTCAACAATGTCTCCCCCAAATTCAGGCAAATCAATTAGCCTCACATACCACATATTTACTACAAACAAACACCAAGATAAGATTACCCACGATTCTACTATGCTACACATACACTAGCAAAGGAAAATAATGGAAAAATAAAAAAACTCACAAAAAATGAAAAGAAAAAGAAGGAAAAAGAAATTACTTAGAAAGAAGAATAGAATCATGTTACTTACTTGGAGATCTTGAGAAGAACGGAGGTTGGATATTGGTTAAGTGGAGAGGAGAAAGAAGGAGAAGAGGATTTTGTTGAAAGGAAAATTTGGGGGAGAGGAAGGGTTTGGGGGTTGGTAGTGGTGAAGGAAAGAAGAGAAGTGGGGGAGTTGGGTGGTTAGGTTAGGGAAAAATAAGGGGGAAATTAAAAAAAATTGACTAAAAAAAAGAAAACTTACCTGAACACGCCCCATATCCGCGCCCAGATCCGCGGTCGGGGATGTTGGGCAGTGGGGAGCTGAAAGTTCGCGCCCAGATCGCGGTCCAATTCACGGCCGTGGATGCTGGGCAGAGGGGGACCAAAAATCCATGTCCTAATCTGCGGTCCAATTCGCGACTGTGAACGGGGGGCAGAGCACAAGACAAAATCCGCGGCCCTATCCGCGGTCCAATTTGCGGCCGCGGATCTCTGTTTCCACCCAATTTTTGTCTTTTTCGCACGCTTACCTATTTCCGGGTAAGTTTCGACCCTCGAGTCCTTCTGATGCACATAATTTTGGCCCTGCACATTAGTGGATTGGTCAATGTGTTCAAAATCAATTACAACAACAATAGTAAAGAAAGTAATGGGTTGCTTCCCAAAAAGCGCCTAAGTTAACGTCACGGCACGTCGATTATAACAAACCATGGGTTGCCTCCCAGGAAGCGCTTGATTTAACATTGCAGCATGATGCATGCTTTCATTACCACTCTTCGTTCGCGTACTATGGCTCTTCCAAGGTTATCACCACTCTATCCCCTTTCTCTTCGACCATTCCAAGGTAATGTTTCAACCTTTGCCCATTCACCGTGAACTTATTTGTCCCATCTTCGGATTCAATCTCTACAGCTCCACTTGAGAACACTTGCACCACTCTAAATGGTCCTGACCATCAGGACTTCAACTTACCCGGAAACAATCTCAATCTCGAGTTGTATAACAACACCAAATCTTCGGGTTTGAAGTTCCGATATAAAATGTGCTTATCATGCATCATTTTCATCCTTTCTTTATATAATCTAGAATTCTCAAATGCATGGAGCCTGAATTCCTCGAGCTCATGTAACTCAGTGACTCTGCTGGTTCCTGGAGTATCCATATCCAAATTCAACTACCGCAGTGCCCAAAGTGCTTTATGTTCGAGCTCTACCGGAAGGTGGCATGATTTTCCAAACACCAACTTGTACGGTGACATACCAATTGGAGTTTTGAATGCTGTGCGGTATGCTCATAATGCATCATCTAGCTTCTTCACCCAATCAGTCCTTGTTGCATTCAGTGTCTTTGTTTGGACACTTTTAGTTTCCCTTTTAGACACTTCAACTTGCCCGCTCATCTGTGGGTGGTACGGTGTAGCTACTTTGTGGCAAACTCCATACTTTTCCAACAGACGTGCAAACACTCTACTGCAAAAATGGGTTCCACCATCACTGATTATAGCTCTCGCGGTGCCAAAACGTGTGAAGATGTTTTTCTTTAGGAAACTTGTCACCCCTTTTGCATCATTGGTTGGGAGAACCACTTCTTCGACCCATTTGGAGACATAGTCAACTACTAACAATATGTATTTGTTACCATACGAGCTGACGAATGGCCCCATAAAGTCGATCCCCCACATGTCAAAAACCTCCACCTCTTGAATTGTTGTCATCGGCATCTTGTGATGGCGAGATATGTTGCCTGTCCTTTGGAACTCATCGCAAATTTTGACCCAAGCATGGGCATCCTTGAACAGATTTGGCCAATAAAACCCCGATTCCAACACTTTTGTTGCTGTCTGAATTCCTCAAAAGTGTCCACCATATGGTGAAGCATGGCAAGCCTGCAAAACAGAAGGTTGATTTTTCTCGGGGATACATATTCGGATCATGTTATATACACATATTTTAAAAATTATAGGTTCATCCCAATAATAAGATCGACAATCGCGGAAGAACTTTTTCTTTTGATTTGAAGAGAGTTCATAAGGTACAATACCGCTTGCTAAATAGTTAGCAATATCAGCATACCATGATGTCTCCTCCATTGTGACAACGAGTAACTGTTCATCCGGGAATATCTCTGTTATATCTTCAACCCCCATCCTCTTTTCATCTCCTTTCAATCTTTAGAAGTGGTCTTCCACTTGATTGTCGTCCCTTTTCTGTCACGGATTTCCAGATCGAATTCTTGTAGCAAAAGAACCCAGCGAATCAAGCATGGCTTTGACTCCTTCTTTGCTATCAAGTACCTAATTTCTGCATGGTCAGTAAACAATAACTTTTGAACCAATTAAGTACGACATGAATTGTCGAAGGCAAACACTACAACAGACATTTCTTTTTCCGTCACTGTAAAATTGAGATGTGCACCGCTTAGAGTCCTGCTTGCATAGTAAATTGGGTGTATCACCTTGTCTTTTCGCTGCCCCAAGACAATAACTTTTGAACCAATTAAGTACGACATGAATTTGTCGAAGGCAAACACTACAACAGACATTTATTTTTCCGTCACGGTAAAATTGAGATGTGCACCGCTTAGAGTCCTGCTTGCATAGTAAATTGGGTGTATCACCTTGTCTTTTCGCTGCCCCAAGACTTCTCCTATAGCATAATCACTGGCGTCGCACATGAGCTTGAACAGTTTCTCCCAGTTAGGTGCAACAATGATGGGTGCAGTTACCAATCTCTTCTTCAGCTCCTCAAAAGCCAACCTTCAATCATTAGAAAACACAAAGGGATGATCCTTTTCAAGCATCTTACATAAGGGGTTAGAAATCTTGGAAAAATCTTTGATGAATCGCCTGTAGAATCCAGCGTGCCCAAGGAAACTTCTTACTGCCTTTACCGAAGTGGGTGGTGGAAACTTCTCAATCACATGAAGCTTAGCATGGTCGACTTCAATTCACTTACTGGACACCTGATGCCCCAAAACTATTACTTCTTGTACCATAAAATGACACTTTTCCTAATTCAACACCAAATTTGTCTCCACACATCTTTTGAGCACTCTTCTTAAATTGTGAAGACAATCTTCAAATGAATCCCCCACCACGGAGAAATAATCCATAAATACCTCTATAATATCCTCAACCATGTCAGCAAAAATAGCTAACATGCACCGCTTGAATGTAACAGGTGCATTACAAAGCCCAAAAGGCATTCTCCAAAAGGCAAAGATGCCATACGGACAAATGAAGGGTGTTTTCTCTATGTCTTCAGGGGCTATTGAGATCTGGATGTACCCCGAATACCCATCCAAGAAATAGAAGTGAGATCGCCCAGCTAACCTGTCCAACATTTGGTCAATGAAAGGCAAGGGGAAATGGTCCTTCCGAGTGACTGTGTTCAGTTTTCTATAGTCCATGCAAATTCGCCACCCTGTGACTGTACGAGTCGAAATCAACTCGTTATTCTCATTTTGTACGACCATCATTTCTCCCTTTTTCGGCACACATTGAACAGGCCTGACCCAGTTGCTGTCAGAGATGAGGAATATGATACCCGCATCTAGCCACTTGACCGCTTCCTTCTTTACCACTTCCTTCATATTCGGGTTCAGCCTTCGTTGATGTTCTCTAGAAGGTTTGTGCCCCTCTTCCATAAGAATCTTGTGCATGCAAAAGGTTGGGCTGATACCTTTTATGTCTGCCATGGTCCAACCAATGACAGTCTTACATTCCTACAACACATGCTATAGTTGCTCTACCTACACAGCTCGCAAACCAGATGATATAATAACAGAAAAAGTAGAAATTATGACCTAAGAAAGTGTAACTGAGGTGGGGTGGAAGCGGTTTCAGGTCCAACTGTGGTGGCTCCTCTATTGGTGATTTTGCAGGTTTGTGTTGCTCTCTCTTATAAGTGTGGGGGCTCGAACTGAGGTTCCCTTTTCCAGGATCCTTGACCTTCGAGAGCCATGACCCACTATGCCAACCCTTCACCATCCATCTCTTCCAAATTCGTCAAGCTTCTAGTGGATCCTTGACATTAAGGGTCTCATCCTCCTCTTGCAGTATCACATCTACGGCCTTCACTAGTGAGCAATTTGCAAATTCGCTGGGTCTCCTCATGGATTATTGAATGTTGAATATTATTTCTTCATTGTTCAACCTCATTTTCAGCTCTCCAGTCTCACAATCAATCAATGCTCTCCCGTTGGCTAAGAACGGACTTCCCAAAATGATAGGTATATCTTCATCCACTAGAAAGTCAAGAATAACAATGTCTGTAGGGAATACACATTTCCCCACTTGAAAAAACACATTATCAAGAATTCCTTTCGGTCTTTTGGCTGTGCGATCGGCCAGTTGTAGCACCATTGAGGTCGGTCTAGCTCTGCCAATACCCAGTTTTGTATAGATTGCTAAAGGTATAAAGTTTATACTGGCTCCCAAGTCACACAATGCTTTAGCAAAAGCATAATTCCCAATGGTGCATGGAATAGTGAAACTACCTGGATCAGACACTTTTTGAGCCATAGGTCTTGTCACTACCGCGCTACAGGTTTGCGTCAGAGTTACAGTGAACAGGTTCTGGAAGCCAAATTTTCGCGACATCGGGTCCTTCATCATTTTCACATACCCTGGCATCTCCCTCAAAGCATCCATCAGTGGAATATTCAATTGAATTTGTCCAAGCATTTCCATGAATTTCCTGTATTGATCGTCTTTCTTTTGCTTTGCCAATCTCTGAGGGAATGGTGCAGGAGATAACCTCTGTTCACTGCTTGGTGTCTTTTCTTTGATGGAAGCTTTTTCTACCACCTGTTCTGAGATTTGTTCAACTTCCTTCTCCTTAACCTTGTCAACCTGTGCCTGTTCAACTACAAGCTCGGTTAGCTCTACTGACTCATCTACCTCTAATGTAACTGGAGTAGTTGGCGTAGTCTCTCTCCTAGATTGAGCAACTTCTTGCTCTCTGTATAAATCTCTTCCATTCCTGAGACTTACTACCATTAACTGATTTGGGTTCTGCTCTTTTGGATTAATATTTGTATCTGCAGGCAATGTTCCTTGAGGGCGATTGTTCAAGGCCATAGATAGTTGTCCCAATTGAGTTTTGATGCCTTTAATTGCCGAATCATGTGGAACTAACTTTTCTTTCATATTACCATTTGTCCCAATGAGTTGTTGCAGCATGCCCCTAATTTCTACTATGTTACTGTCCTGCTGATGATAAGGTGGTTTGCTAGTGCTGCTGATTATAACCCTGCTGCCTTTGATAGGCACGACTTAGCCTTGTGGTCGTGCTCCTCCCTGATTGGGGTTGTGTTGTGGCTGGTTAGGTCTGTACTGCTGGTTTGGTGCTGGTCCCTATTGCTTCCCCCCTTGCCTCTGACCTCCAAAATTATTAACGAAACTCATGTCCTCTGTGAAACCCTGGTTGTCACTCTCTCCGCTCCACGAGCACACATATGACTTATTTATGCAAAGAGAGAATAAACCTCCATTTGTTGTATCACAATGTGCACTTGCTTTGTACCCATATCATCAATTTTCTTTGTCAGTAAGCTCATCTGGGTCATGAGAGGGGCTATGTTTTCTGCATGGGAATTGTTTGGGTCAAGAGCAACAGAATGGACTATTGGTGTGAGTGTCGTACCTCTTTTCATCTAGCCTGAATTTTGAGCCATCTTGTCAAGAAGAACCTTGTACTCTATGAACGTTTTTCTTAAAAATGCACACCCAGATGAAGCACCTACATTGGCCTTCAGACTGTCTGCCAAACCCATGTAGAATCTCTATCCCAGCATCTGATCTGGAATGCCATGGTGTGGGCACTTCACTTGCATAACCTTGAATCTCTCCCAGGTTTCTTGCAAGGTTTCAGTCGGTTTCTGCTTGAACTGCAAAATCTCATCAATTTTCCTTGCAGTCTTGTAGGAAGGTAGAACTTGTTCAAGAACTGCTTGACTAATTTTTCCCAAGTAGCAATGGAGTTTATTGGGAGCGAATTTAACCAAGTTTGAGCCTCTCTAATCACTGAGAATGGGAACAGTAATAGCTTAATCGCTTCAGGAGTCACATTCGGCTGTCTTTGACTCACACATATTGATAGGAAGTTCTTCAGATGTTGTTGTGGGTCTTCGATGTTTGAACCATAAAACAGTCCCTTATTCTGCAACAGATGCAACATGTAGTTGGTGATCCGGAATGTCTCTGCTTGTGTATGAGGAACAACAATGGCAGTGGCCAGGTTGTCAGCAGTTGGGTCAACACGATCATTTCGATTGTTTTCGTTGACATCATCCACATTGTCTATTTCAATTTCGAGTTGGTCTTTTTGTCTTAACTCTTTGTTCTCCTTGTTGGCCCAATTCAATGCCCTGAATGCTTTCTCAGGATCTGAGAGTCCTTCGAAAAGTTCACCAGTCCTCAAAGAGCTTCTAGGCATACACCTGAGTCACATAAGAGTTCAAACGTGAGAATTTCAATGGAAAAAATTTTAACACCGCAAGAAATTGATCAAAACTAAGAATCTTAGCAATTCTTCTAAGTTGTAATGAATAAAACCGTTAGTTCCCTGGCAAAGGCGCCAAAATTTGATCACGCCCAACTATGCCTTGTAAAAAGGACTAAGCCATCGCTACAAATATAACCCGGTTCAAATTCGGCGTCGAATCCCACAGGGAACTAGCCTATTTACTACAACTTTTAATAATGCTAAATATACGCTCAGACAATTTCTGGATGCAAGATTTTTAATAGATATTAAGTGGAATTTATTTAGCTAATGAGAAATAAAAATAAAATTAGCAATAATCAAGAATATATTTGAATTCAAATATAAAAGGATCTAGGGCTAGTGATTTCCCTAATTGACGGATTAATTTCTGACACGTTAGCTATTATCTCACCATAATATTATATGAGAATTATGAGTTCCGGGTTACCGTAATTATCTCTCGATCAATTAGGATAATTTGCTAGAAGCATTCTCTCGAACTACTCTAGTTAACAGTTTATACAACTCAACGTTAACCCACCAAAGCTTCATTATCTCTAACACCGCTATTAATTTCAAGTAATTAATCTCTTAACCTACCCGAAAGTGGTGTTGTTCAAAAACAATCTTACCAAGTGTTCTTTCTCAAGCAAAACAAGGTAACTAGACACGATTAATCAAGGGCCATTTCAATTAATCACAATATAATACGTAATTGAACAATCATAGAATAAATACGGCTCAATTATATCAAACAAAGTCAAAACTTCATCCAACAATTTGTTCCATCAACCCTAGATTATAGGTTTACCTACTCATACTAATGGAAAACAATTCACTAAAACAATTCATAATCAACAATAGAAGTAAGAAGAAGAAGATGAAAACTCTTAGGAAATTATCCGTCTTCTCTCCCTTGTTCTTGCCTCCAAAATCTTCTAAAATCATCTATCTTTTACTTCAGGGCGAGTTAGGATTCATATAGGTTTAGGTTAGTTGCCTAGGAAATTACATAATTAACCCTGACTTCTTAACCTTCGTCCGACCGTCTGTGGCCGCGGATTCGACCGCAGATCCGGCCACGGATTTCCATTGTTGTTATGCCTCCAGTGTGCGGTCCAATCCGCGGCCCAATTCAGGACCGTGCACCTGTAGGGATCTTCTAGTTTGCTTTTCTCGTTCCTTTTCGACCGGGCTAACCTTCGATTGCCCTTCCACGCTCCATATTGACTCCAAAACACTCTTTAGCTCCCTCCTAGCTCGGAGTAGCTCTTGCAAAGCATCAAATTCTTAATTAGAGCATTTTTTTTTTATCTTTTAGCATTCAAATATCAATAAAGTGCGGCTAAATTAGAGTGTAAATAGCATCTGAATTGCACAAATATAGCCTACTATCATAATACCTTTTTAATTGTTAGAAATTTAAATTCAAGAGCTTCATTCTCACCAAATATCTTGGGTCCAAGTCTCACTGAATTTGAAATGTCGTGAAGGCAGACCAAAAAAAACTTGAAGGTTTGGTGAACGTGAAGGCATAACGGATCCTCGGACTTCAATGAAAATTCTTGGCACCCCCCCTCCCAAAAAAAAAGATATTAATCATTTCATTGTAGACACCAATTTACCATAGCGACTTGCTCCCTTTAAATCAAATGGGATTCAAAGTTTAATAGAAGAATGGTATCCCGACTTGATTTTCCAATACTGATTAAATGAATTACATCCCATCGTACTTCACTCAGACAATGATTGGGGATTATGTATCTTTTGAACTTATACGGCTGAACTCAGAATGAAACTCTAAGCTTCCTATGTACCTCGGTGAAGAGGATCAAGTCATACCGTAGTTCAGAATAGGTGATTTTTTTATGTCCTAACTTTTGCCTAGACCGCCTCTTTCGAGGTTTTCAACCTAGCAGACCTTTTTTTGTATGGGACGTACGTAGTTTAGACTCATGTGGGCCAGGAGTGTAGGAACATGCAGTTTAGGCTCCTGCGTCAAGGAGCGTTTCAACTTCAAGGATAATACTTCTTCAAAAACTTGCCATTGGTAGGGCCGATTCTCATGCCATCTGCATCAACCGGCTTGTACGCCTCACTTGAATAAGCTTCTTGCACGGCATATGGCCCATCCCATTTTGAAGTTAACTTCCCTATAGGTTTAGGGGAAGTAATAATGGGTCTTCTTATGGTAAGGACTTAATCTCCTACTTGAAAGGATCTTGGGCAAGCTCTTTTATGGCGCGAGACAATCTAGCTTCATAACATTCAAGACTCTGTTGAGCTTCCAATATTTTCTCATCAAGAGCCTCCAACTCTTCTAATCGAAGTCGAGAATTTTCTTCATCAGTGATTCCTTCTTGAATAACTAATCGTAATGAAGGTATTTGACGCTCGAGTGGCACGACGGCTTCAACTCCATAAACGAGTGAATAAGGGGTCGCTTGTGTTGGCGTGTGGTGAGTTGTCCTATATTCCCACAAATCTTCCTCCATACGGTCATGCTAATCCCGTTTGGATTTGGAGACGACTTTATTTAACAAGTTGCATAGAGTTTTGTTGAATGCCTTGGCTAGACCACTGGCGGCAGTATTATACATAGAAGAGTTACGTTGGTTGAAGACAAATAGTTCACAAATCTTGTTCATCAATCTATTGTTAATAGCTTTCCATTATCCGTTATTATGTAACGAGGAATGACAAAGCGATAGATAATGTTTACTCGGATGAAACTTGCAACATATTCCTTCTTTATCTCTTTAAGAGCAACAAATTCAGCCCATTTGGAGAAGTAGTGAGTTGCAACCAAGATGTATAGTTGACCACCAGAAGAATTTGGCAGTGGTCCAACAACATCCAATCCCCAAGCTTCAAACACCAGGATGCAACAGTCGGGTATAACACTTCAGGAGGTTGATGAATAAAATTCGTATGGAATTTACAAGCTTTGCATCTTCGAGCGTAGTCTAAGCAATCTTTTACCATCGTCGGCCAATAATATCCCTTCCTTTTTTATATGGAAGTGGAGCTTTGGTCCAGACCGGTGTGACCCACATACCCCAGAATGTGCCTCTTGCAAAGCTTGGAGTGCTTCTTTTTCCCCTAAGCATCATAAGAGTACTCCCTCGAACAACCTTATGTATAGAGTATCTTTGTAGTAAAGGAAGCGAGGTGCACGCCGATGGATTTCAATCCTTCTCCTCGGATTTTCTTGAAGTGTCCCATAGCATAAGTAGTCAATAATGGGTTGTCGCCATTCTTCTTTCTCAACTTCAGAAACAGCGACAAGATGCTTGAGTTCATTTTCTTCACTTTCAACCTCATTTGGTGGCGGTACTACCCATTTTTGGTAGACAGTAACTTGCACTTGATCAAGGAGGGTTAATGATGAAGATAGGGCAGCTAAAGCATCAGCCTTCTTATTTTCTTTCCTTGGCACATGCTGAATAGTCAGACCACCGAGCCACCCCATTAACTTTTTAGCGTAATCATGATATGGGCGTAGTTCAGGCTTCTTAACCTCGTAACTACCTAGAAGCTGATTGACCACTAACTGAGAGTCACCAAAGACTTGCAATTGCAACCACTTCATTTTGACAACCATTTTAAGCCCAAGTATTAGTGCTTGATACTCAACAACGTTGTTAGAGAAGAGTTGCGTCAACGTAAAAGAGTAGGGGAAAGCTTCACCTTTAGAAGTGACGAATACTACACCAGCACCAGCTCCTCCGCGATGTGCAGCACCATCAAAGTACATCTTCTATGGAGGTTAAACTTCAATGACCATTGTATCCTCATCAGGTAGTTCGTCAATTAGCTCCCAATCATTAGGTATAGGGTGATCTTCCAAGAAGTCCGCTAGCACTTGTCATTTTATAGCCTTTTGAGGGATATATACGATTTCAAATTGTTGAAACTGGAGATACCACCTTGCTAGTCAATCACTAAGGACAGTTTTTGACATCACGAACTTGATGGGATTGGCTTTACAAGATGGACAACATGAGCTTGAAAGTAGTGCTTCAACTTTTGGATTGAGAAGACTAGCGCCAAACAAAACTTTTCAATTGGCGAATAATTCAGCTCATTTAGTGTCATCATCCTGCTCAAGTAGTAAAGAGAGTTTTCTTTCCCCTCAATATTTTCTTGGGCCAACAGTGCTCCCACGGACCTTTCTTGCGCCGCAATATATAGTATCAATGGATTTCTAGGTATAGGAGCTGCTAAAACTGGAGGCTTCATCAAGTAGGTTTTGATACTTTCAAAGGCATTGCCACAAGCTTGGCCCCACTTGAAAGGAACGTCTTTCTTCATGAGGAGACTAAATGGTTGGTACCTCCCAGCTAGATTTGAGATGAATCTTCTAAGGTATGCTAGCTTTCCTTGCAGAATTTTCAATTCATGGATATCCCGAGGCTCAGGCATTTTCAAAATGGCATCCACTTTGGCTTGATCAATTTTGATCCCTCAATGTCGTACAATGAAACCAAGGAACTTTCCAGAAGTAACTCCAAAGGCACATTTAATGGATTCATCCTAAGTTGGTACCTCTAGAGCAATTCAAATACCATTCTCAAGTCTTTCAAGTGGTCGTCCTTCTCTCTTGATTTTACCACCAAGTCGTCAACATAGCATTCAACATTCTTGTGGAGAAGATCATCAAAAATATTATGCATAGCCCTTTGGTAAGTAGCACTAGTGTTCTTCAAGACAAAAGGCATTACCCTATAGTAATAAATACCCTTGGGGGTGTGGAATGTAGTAAGCTCTTCATTTCTTGGTGCCATGCAAATTAGGTTATTGCCTGATGAACCATCCATAAACGGCATTGCCTCATACCCAGTAGTAGCATCGATAATCAACTCTTGGAATAGGAAGTGGGAATTCATCTTTGGGACACGGATTGTTGAGATCCCTGAAGTCGACGCACTCTTGAATCTGGCCATTCTTCTTCTTTACAGTGTAACACTTGAAACCCACTTTTGTATTTAACTTCCCGAATAAATCCAGCTTCAGTGAGTTTTTCAACTTTAGTTTCAATCAGGTGAACCAAGTCCGGCCTAAAACGCCTTTGAGCTTGCTTAACAGGACGAGCACCATTCTTGGCCGCAAGGTGATGGACTGCCACTTTAGGGTCCAAGCCATGCATTTCTTTGTAACTCCAAGCAAAGACATCCCTGAACTCCTTGAGTAACTCAATATAAGTGCTTTCTTCATCAACTTCTAGTAAAGCACTTAGGTAGGTGGGTCTTGGTTCTTCATCAGTGCCAAGGTTAACTTCTTTTAAGGCATCAACCGTTGCCTTCACCCCTTCTTAAAGTTCCGGGGGAGCATATTTTTCATCTTCATCTTCTTGAGGGTCCCCATCATTGAAGTATATGTGATAACACGGTAAAACATCGTCCAATTTATCATCATCCTCCATTAGAGATAAAACACCATGCTCGCTTTGTGCAGTAACATGATACGAAGAACCCACACTTTCTTCATCTTCATCATGTTCTTTAGTGTAGACCACAATGTATGGCTTCACTTTCAGTACTTCATCACACGAAACCATGACTTTTATTTGTCGCTTCATTCTAGAAGGTACCAAACTTTGGAATTTTTAGATCTTCTAAATTTTGGGCGAATCGGGTGTTCTTGTATTTCGATAGTTTCTCTAGAACTTATTCCCCCTTCTTTAGCGGACCCAATCTCTCAAATACGGAAGTTCTCACAGTTGATTTTCCAATTCGGTCAAAGATGGAAGGCCTGTTAGAAGCGAAAGATTCGTCTTCTATAGTGATATAATTGCTACTCGCCCTTCTTATTGAGATGCACACTGGTGAAAGGTTGCTTGTATCCCAAACCTTCACGTGGTTGCCTCGTTGCAGCTTCTGATGGGAGCTTCCCTAACTTTGACGGCTCATTAGGATTGTATCCAGCTTTTGCAAATAGCTTGTAAATGTTAGGGTCAAAACCCTCATCTGTTTGCTTTGTAGGGAGTGCCATATTCTGCAAACGATTTTGGGCTACAAACCCTGCAAGCGGCTTCGAGGACAACTTTACTGCCTCAATTCGTTTTACCGGAAGAGTTAACTCCTTCAGCATGTTAGTTTAGAGATTAGATGATTCGCCCTCGCCTTTCTTCCTTTTAGGGATATATTGGAGCGCGGGGCTTACTTTCTTTCCATAAGATGCAATATCCCCTCTATAAGATTTATTCACGTCGGCGTGTACCTCCTCAGTAATAGATTTTTCTTTACCAATAGTCACCTAAGCTCTTTTAGTTATGGGCTCGTCATTCTTTCTTTTTATGTCGTTATTAACTTTTAGCTCCTTCACAATGCGGTTCTTCAAGTAGAACTTTGCATCTGCAAAGTGTGACTCTGCCTCGGTGAATGGCTCATCATCAGCAACTATCTTCTTCTCAACTTCACCCTCGTAGTATTTTAAACATTGATGGTAGGTAGATGTGACTAATTTATTCTCATTTATCCAAGGCCTTCCAAGCAAGACATTGTATGAAGTCTTCGCATCGATCACATGCAACCATGCACATGATTGCATATCTTCAATAGTAATTCCCAGCCTGATCGCGCCTATGGCTCTTTGTCCCCCTTGGTTGAATCCTTGGATCATCACACGACTTTATGAAAGTTCGTTCATGGGAATACCAAGTTCTTTCACAGTTTAAATTGGCAAAATGTTCCCTGAGGATCCTCCATCAACCAAAATTCGATTTACCCTTTCATCATGCATATAACCAACTAGGTGCAATGGGCGATTATGAGGAGTGTCACCTAGCAGAAGATCATCATTTGTGAACGTGACTTTTTCCTCACAAGCATTAACTTCTTGAGGAGTGGACTCAATAAGCTTATCCGAAGATGGTGCCAACGGTAGGTCATCACTCTTTTCTTTCCCTTTGTTAGTATGTCAACAAGAGGCATCAATACCCCTATGGGAAATCTTCGTGTGGAACCAACTTGGTAAAAACTCCTCCAAGGTCACTGGGTGTCGTGGCTTTTGAGGGTGATGCACCTCCACTTTCGCTTTCTTTTCATGCTTAACTGGATTCCATCTCTTAGGCCTTTTCACCATTATTTTCCTTGTTGGTTGTTCCATTGATCCTTTTCGTGGGCTACTTTTGTGGCACCTACGACTAGTCGCGAACGTCAAACCTTCATCATCCTCAGGTTGATCGTCTTCAACTTTGTAGTTCTCCAATAATTCTTCATCTTTACTTTCTTTAAAACTACATAATTCGTTTGGAATGAATGAGCCAAATGTATAGAGACTTGTTTTATGCTTGCTTTCTCATCTTCAAGAACAATCTTCTTTTCATGAGACAAGTCCATAACTTTGTCCTTGAAGACATAACACTTCTCCAGAGGGTGGATCACAAGTCGATGATATTTGCAGTAATTTGGGTCATCAATTTTCCCAGCGTCATTTGGTCGCTTCATCTACGGAAGCTCAATGAGATTTAACTCCAGAAGTTCTTAAAAAATAGCTGGCACATAAAAATCCATAAATGGGTACTCTTCTCTTGCATTTCTTTTAAAGTCAACTTTCCACTTCGCTTATCTTGAAATGAAGTGGATTTCATGTTCTGCTTCTTGCTCACCTTCGTCGTGAACTTCATAGGTGATGTGTTGACATTCATAGCTTCTTTATTTTCAGATCTTGGTACAAACTTACTCCATTTTATGACTTCTTGCTTGTCGTTCCCTTTGCGAGGTTCATAGATGGGCAGCCTTTCATTTCCAGTGCAGGCCATGCTCAATTCCATGTCATTGGCACGAGTTGCAAGTTCTTCAAATGTGCTAGACTTTATACCTTGCAAGATGTAGTGCAATACCCAATGCATACCTTGGATGCACATCTCTATGCCAGAAGATTCACTAAGCCTGTCTTTACAGTTGAGGCTTGCATTCCTCCAACGATTAATAAAGTCGATAACTGGTCCACTCTTCCGTTGACGAGTATTTGTGAGTTCCACCATGCTCACAGTGCGCCTTGTGCTATAAAAGCGATTGAGGAACTCTTGCTCTAGTTGATCCCAGCTATCAATAGATCCTTCTTTGAGGTCTGTATACCAATCAAAAACATTTCCTTTTAGTGAGCGGATAAACTGTTTGACGAGGTAATCTCCATAAGTCCCAGCGTTGTTGCATGTCTCAACAAAGTGCGCCACATGTTGATTTGGATTGCCTTTACCATCAAACTGTTGAAACTTTGGAGGTTGATAGCCAGCAGTCATCTTTAACATACCGATCCTTGCAGTGTACGGCTTTGCGTATGTAAGGGAAGACTTGGTAGCAACTTCATACTTGCTTTTAATAGTTCCTTCAATGAACTCCTTCAGTTGATTGATTGGGATCATCCCTTCAGATGAGACATGAATAGCCATATTAGATGCAACTTGTCTTGGATTACTCGCTGGAACCTCTGGGAGCTTGCCAGGTGCATGGATGGATTCTTCTTCCATCAAGATTCCCACCCTATCTGTTAGCTTGTAGATTCTAGCATCTTGATTTTGAATGCACTTGGTCAAGCCAGTGATTGCTTCCGTCAAGTTTGCCAACTGCTCCTCCACAGACGAAGTATTTGTCACCATGGCTTGCATGATTATCGTGGACGATGTAGAGTAGGATGGATTGTCACACAGATTGATCCTCGCTTGACTCACGCTATGAGGTGTAAGCGGGGAGGATCCATCACTCGAAGCATCATCATTTTCTTTCACAGCAGAGTGCTTGGATCCGGAGAAGTCAAGTAGAGCAAGAATTTTCTTGATCTTTTCAACAACATCGCTTCCTTCTTCGGGTGGGTTTGTGGAAGATCTTGCTCCTTTTGAGGATGAAGATCTGAAAAAAAGGGTTGATGCGGACGACACCTGGGGTGCTTGTTGTCCTAACGAGCTTGTTTTTCTCCTCGTAACTGGTCCAAAGCTTTCAAAGGTAACATCGAGGATGCTTTCCACATCAGCATAGAACCTGGAATTAGCAGCCTTGGCGGAAGTTGAACTGGGGTTGATTTTCTTGGAAGCCATTTTGTTGTTCTTGAACTTTGGTGATTGAAAAGTTGAGATGAGAGGTAGAGATTGTCCCATTGGGTGTGCCAGAATTTGTAGACAATAAATTGCGTCGAGAAAATAAAACCAAGACCAAAAGTATTGCAACAATCGTAGTATTTGATTTCAAATATTTGAGTGTTACAATCTCTATGAATCCTCTGATTCTTCTTTTCAATAGTAAATAAATTCAAGGGACTTTAAGCTTGATATTGAATATGTAGTTGTCGCCACAAACGATGATCTTGTTCTTGAGCTTTAGCTTGATTGCTTGAACTTGACCTTAATTTGTTCTTCGTTCTAGAGCTTGAACTTGATTTCTTGAACTTGAACTTGATTTTTTGAAGCTTGAAACTCTTAGAGAAATTTGCGGCCTTTGATCCACGAGCTCTCTCTTTCTTCTTGTTATAACTTCTGGTGTCCTCTCTGAGTTATGAAGACCCCTATTTATAATTGTGGAAGGGAAGAGTTATGATAAGAATAAACTCTTTTCTGACCATCGAGATTGAAGAGTGACAAGGCCGCATTTAATTGGCCAGAACATGTCACTTGCACACGTGGCGCAGTTTCATTGCCCCTTTAACTTGACTTGGCATGCCTTGTCATTTTGACACGTGGCACAGTCCTATTAGCTCTTTTGTTTGACTTGGCTCACCATATCATTTGACACGTGGTACCAAACTGGGCCTCTAGAAAGATGGCATATTGGGCCTAATGAAGTGGGCTCATCATTTATAGGCCTACTAAATGGACTAGCCCAATGGATTAAGACTTATTTATTTAATCCATATATGTTGGACATAATAAAATTTCTATGCCTACACACTTATAGAAGTCGATTCAGAATTTTAACTTGATGGGTTAAATTGTTATGATTTTATCATTGAATCCATTGCACTTTTAAAATTTTGAGTTTAAAACATACAACAAGAACAAAAAAAAACCAGTGTATCCTACGAGTAGAGGGTCTGGGAGGTTATTATGTATGCAACCTTACCCTACCTTATGCAGCTACAGAGGATGTTTCCAGTATACCCTTGGCTCCAAGCAAGTATGCAAATCAAAATAGTATATAGAGAGAAAAAATACAGTAGTGTAAAAGTCAAAAAAACATTAACAACATTTGGAAAGTAGAGCAACCAAAACACAGTCGATACTAGGTAGTAATAAAATTTTAAGCGTATGGAAAATATTAAAATACACAACCACTAGTTAAAGGAAAAGGGGAACATGCACTGCCTACTAGCCTTCTACCCTAATCCTCGCCCTCCATGTACGCCTATCACATGTCATGTCCTCGGTTAGCTGAAGATGCACCATGTCAAGTATAATCACCTCACCCCAGTACTTTTTCGGCCTACCTTTGCCTTTCCTTAGACCTGCCATCATCAATCTCTCACACCTCCTCACTGGAGCATCCAGACACCTCCTCATCACATGCTCGAACCATTTCAACCTCGCTTCCCGCATTTTGTCATTGGCGGGTGCTACGCCTACCTTTTCTCGAATATCTCCATTATTAATCATGTCTCTCCTGTTATGCCCACACATCCATCTCAGCATCCTCATCTCCGCAACCTTCATCCTTTGGACATGAGATTTCTTGACTAGCCAACACTCCGCCCCATAAAATATAGTTGGTCTAACCACCACCTTGTAGAATTTACTTTTATGTCTTGGTGGCACATTTTTATCACAACCGAATGCAAGCATCCATTTCATCCACATTGCTCTAGTACTATGTGTAACATCATCGTCGATCTCCCTATTCCCTTGGATTACTGACCCAAGGTGCTTGAAGCTGCCTCTCTAAGGGATGACTTGTGATTCCAGCCTCACTTCCACGTAATTTTCCTGGGTGGTACTACTCAACTTGCACTCCAACAATTCTGTCTTAGTCCTGCTCAACTTGAAACCTTTAGACTCCAGGGTCTGTCTCAAAACCTCCAGCCTAGTGTTGACCCCACCGTGCGTCTCGTCAATCATTACTATCTCATCCGCAAATAACATACACCACGATACCTCTCCTTGGATGTGGCGCATCAATACATCCAACACTAAGGCAAATAAAAATAGACTAAGAGTTGACCCCTGGTGTAACCCCACCATGACAGAAACGTGCCCCGAGTCACCTCTTACTGTCCTAGCTCAGGTTTTTGTTCCATCATACATATCCTTAATCTCCTTAATGTAAGCTATAGATATACTTTTTGCCTCCAAATATTTCCATGAAACCTCTCTAGGCACTTTGTCGTATGCTTTTTCTAGGTAAATCATTAGAGATGAATGTTTTCGTTGTCGATCCCCTCGACATGAATCCGAATTGGTTCTAAAAAATGGACACGCTCCTCCTCACCCGGGTCTCACCATCTTCTTCCAAACCTTCATAATATGGCTTAGCAACTTGATTCCCCTATAGTTGTTATAATTTTGAATATCACCCTTGTTCTTGAATAACAAGACCATTTTAATCCACCTCCATTATTCTAGCATCATCGCCGTGATGAAAATGACATTAAACAACCTGGTCGACCACTCCAAACCTGCCTTACCCGTATTTTTTTAAAATTCCACCAGAATCTCGCCTGGCCCAACCACTTTTCCCCTGCCTATCTTGCGCATAGCCTCCTCCACCTCCTTGACCTTAATACACCGAAAATACCCAAAGTCACATCGACTCTCGGAGTGCTCCGAATCACCTAGTGCAATAGTCTTGTCTCCCTCTTCATTCAAGATTTTACGGAAGTATGCCTGCCATCTTCTTCTAATATGTGCCTCATCCAATAACACTTTACCTTCCTCGTCTTTGATGCGCTTCACTTGGTCCAAGTCACGAGCCTTCCTGTCTCTCGCCCTAGCTAGACTGTACAGCTTCGTGTCCCCGTATTTGTCCCCGAGTTCTTTATACAAGCATTCAGATGCTGCTGTCTTAGCCGATGTAACCGTTAACTTTGACTTCTTCTTCACGGTCATGTACCTCTCCTGATTCGCCCTCCTATTTTATTCATTTTTACTCTCCCTTACCTTCAAATATGCCTCCTTCTTCGCATCCACTTTCCTCTGCACCTCCTCATTCCACCATTAGTCCTCTTTATACCCGTCACGGTAACTTTTCGAGACCTATAACAATTCTATACCTACTTCTCTAATGCAGGCCGTAGTCCTAGCCCATATACTATTCGTATTCCGATGATTTAAAACATAATATTTATTAAAATTTTAGCAATTTTACAAACATATCAAAACATCATAAAAATCTTGAAGTTTTCCCTTATTCAGAAGGGTTTTCCAAGTAAAAATCTTGGTGTCCCTGTTTCTCCTATTATTATCGTTGGTTACTATATTTTAATAATCCACATTTATTATAATTGTATAACATGAATATTATTTCTGTGAGGATTATTTTTCCAACAATTGGTATTAGAGCCAGGTTCTGCTCATTCATAGAAATACTCTTCACGATCAATAGTACTATACGTGGTGGAAAAATAAGATGTCCAAGTAAAGTATAAAGTAATAAAATTAAACGGAGATAGCGGTTTCTCAACATGGAAAAGAAGTATGAGGGATATGCACATCCAACAAGAATTACACAAGGTATCAAATAGTGATACCATGAAAGCTGAGGATTGGACTGACTTGGATGAAAAGGTTGCTAGTGCAATCAAGCTGCACTTATCAGATGATGTGGTAAATAATATAATTGATGAAGACATTGCATGTAGCATTTGGAAAAGGTTAGAAAGCCTATACATGTCCAAAACGCTAACAAATAAATTGTACCTGAAGAAGCAATTATATGCCTCCATTTGGGTAAATGAATAAATTTTGTCACATTTAAATTTGTTTAATGGACTAATCATGCATCTTTCCAACCTTGGAGTAAAGATCGAGGAAGAGGATAAAGCCATCTTTCTCTTGAACTCATTGCCATCTTCATATGATAATTTATCAACAAAATCATGCACGGTAAAATAACTATTGAGTTGAAGGAGTCAACGGCTTTTCTACTCAATGAGAAGATGAGGAAGAAGCATGAAAATCAAGGATATTCTCTCATCACAGAAGGTAGAGTAAGGAGTTACCAAAGGAGTTCGAGCAACTATTGTAAATTTGAAGGTCGTGGGAAGTCCTAGAACCGATCCAAATCAAAAGCCAAAAATTGCTACAAGTGCAATCAACTGGATCACTTCAAAAGAGATTGTCCAAATCTAAGAAAGGGAAAGGTGAAAGTAGCGGCCAGAAGAATGACGACTACACAATTGTTATGGTGAAAGACAATGATAATATTATGATCTCTTTATAAGTGAGGAAAAGGAATGCATGCACTTGACATGCCCAGAGTCGGAATGGGTGGTTGACACAACGACATCTTACCATGCCATACTAGAAAGAGAAATTTTTACAGACGTGTAGCAGGTGATTTCAACACTATGAGAATAGGTAACATGAGTTACTCAAAGATTAGGGCGATCAGTGACATTTGTATCAAGACAAATGTCGGATGAACATTGGTTCTAAAGGACGTGTGGTATTTACCTGATTTGTGAACAAACTTAATCTCGGAAATAGCTTTAGACCGAGATCGATACGAGAACTATTTTGCAAATCAAAAGTGAAGACTCACCAAAGGATCTTTGGTGATTACAAAGGGAATTGCTTGTGGCACTTTGTATAGGACAAATGCAGAAATATGCCGAGGTGAATTGAACGCGGCACAATATGAGATTTCTACAGATTTGTGGCACAAAAGAATAGGCCATATGAGCGAAAAGGAATTGCAAGTTATTTTTAGGAAATCACTGATCTCTTTTGCCAAAGGTACATAGGTAAAACCTTGTGACTACTCTTTATTTGGTAAGCAATAGAATCTCCTTTCAGACATCGTCTGAAAAAAAATTAAATATACTTGATTTGGTATATTATGATATTTGTGGTCCAATAAAAATTAAACTGATGGGAGGTAACAAATATTTTGTTACTTTTACTGATGATGCTTCATGAAAATTGTGGCTTTATATCTTAAAAACCAAAGATAGGTGTTTTAAGTTTATTAGAAGTTTCATGTTCTAGTGGAAAGGGAGAAAGGTTGAAAGCTAAAGTGTCTCTGAACTAGCAATAGAGATGAGTACACTTCAAGGGAATTTGAAGAGTATTATTCGAGCCATTTTATTAGACATGAAAAGATAGTTCCTGCAACCCCACAACACAATAGTATAGCTGAGAGAATGAACCACACCATTGTTGAGAAGGTGAGAAGCATGCTCAGAACAGCTAAACTACCTTAGTCATTCGGGGGTGAAGCAGTTCAGACAGCTTGTTACCTTATCAATAGGAGTCCATCAGTTCTATTGGAGTTTGACATCCCAGAGAGAGTTTGGACCAACAAGAAGGTATCTTACTCACATATAAAGGTGTTCAGTTGCAAATCTTTTGCACATGTACCAATGGAGAAGAGAACAAAGCTAGATGATAAATCTGTTCCCTACATATTCATTGGATATGGAGATGAAGAGTTCCGGTACAGATTATAAAATTATGTGAAAAAGAAGTTCATCAGAATAGAGATTTAATCATTCGAGAAAGTGAAGTTATAATTACAGAAAATCAGTCAGAGAAGGCCAAAAATGGTATAATCCTTAACATTGTTACCATTCCTTCTACTTCTAACAATCCTACAAATGCATAAAGTAGAACCGACGAGGTTGCCGAGCAGGGGGAACAACCTGATGATTTTGTTAAGAAGGGGGAGGAACTTGATGATGATGTAGATCAAGTGGAGTACCCCAATCAGGGAGAAGAACAACCTCAGCCTCTAAGGAGATCATAAAGGCAAGGATAGAGTCATGCAGACACCCTTTCACAAAGTATGTCCTTATCAGTAATGAGGGAGAGCTAGAAAGTCTTAAGAAGGTGTTGTCCCATCTAGAAAAGAACCAGGGGATGAAATCCGTGCAAGAAGAGATGGAATCTCTACAGAAAATTGGCACGTACAAACTAGTTAAACTTCCAAAGGGTAAAAGACCACTCAAATGTAAGTGGATCTTTAAACTCAAGAAATATGGAAATGGCAAGCTGGTCAGATACAAAACTCGATTGGTGGTAAAGGTTTCGAACAGAAGTATTGATTTTGACAAAATTTTCTCACTTGTTGTCAAAATGACTTCTATTCGAACAATTTTGAGCTTGGCGGCTAGCCTAGATCGTGATGTGGAGTAGTTGGACATAAAAACTGCATTTCTGCATGAAGATTTGGAAGAAGAGATCTATATGGAGCAACCAGGAGGTTTTGAAGTAAAGGCGTAGAAACACATGATGTGCAAGTTGAAAAAGAATCTTTTTGGGTTAAAGCAGGTACCAAGGTAGTGATACAAAATTTTTGACTCATTCATCAAATTTCAAACTTACATGAAGACCTATTCCGATCCATGTGTATACTTCAAAAGATTTTCTGACAACGACTATATTATTTTGTTGTTGTATGTTGATGATATGTTAATTGTATTAAAAGACAATGAGCTGATTGCAGAGTTGAAGGGATATTTATTCAAGTCATTTGATATGAAATTTTGGGCCCAACACAATAAATTCTGGGAATAAAGATAGTTCGAGAGAGAACAAGCAGAAAGTTGTGGGTGTCTCAGGAGAAGTACATTGAACGTGTTTTGGAACACTTCAACATAAAGAGTGCTAAGACAGTCAACACACCTTTTTCTAGTCATCTGAAGTTGAGCAAGAAAATATGTCCTACAACTAATGAGAAAAAAGAGAGCATGGTTAGAGTTCCTTATTCCTTAGTAGTCGGAAGCCCGATGTATGCAACGGTATGTACTAGATCTGATATAGCTCATGCAGTAGGTGTTGTTAGTAGGTTTCTTAAAAATCCTAGGAAAGAATACTGGAAAGCCATCAAGAGGATACTCAGGTACTTGAGAGGTGCCGTAGGAGATTGTTTGTGTTTTGGAGGATCTGATCTAGTCTTAAAGGTCTATGTAGACGCTGATATAGCAGGTGACATTGATAATAGAAATCCCCCACTGGATATTTTTTTATGTTTTCAGGGGAAGTTATATCATGGCAATCGAGGTTGCAGAAGTGTGTCTCACTCTCTATAACTAAATCTGTGTACATTGGCGCTATTGAAGCTGACAAAGAGATTATATGGCTTAAGCAGTTCCTTCAAGAGCTTGAATTGCATCAAAAGGAGTATTTCATCTAGTGTGATAGTCAAAGTCCAATAGATTTGATCAAGAACTCCATGTACCATGCAAGAACAAAGCATATCAATGTGAGATATTATTGGATTCGTGAGAAGGTGGAGAACGAATCTTTGCAGGTCAAAAGATTCACACAAGTGAAAATCCTGAGGATATAATGACCAAGACGATACCAAGAGACAAGTTCGATCTATGCAAAGAACTTGTTGGAATGAGGTCTATATGAGAAATTGGAAATTCCTCCTTCAGGTAAATGGGATTTGACGAGCGCAAACTGGTGTATAAAAATTAGGCTCGCTAGTCAAAGATAGTAAAGTATTAAATTGTCTCCATAGTTTAAAAAATGTTCTAATAAATCTTCAGCTCAACACTATCCAGAATAATAAACCTTTGATTGATGTTATTATCGACTACTAATAAAACTAAGATTATCTTTTGTAAGAAACTAATGGCACCTTAATGACTAAGTTGCAACGATTTAATATCAGGGTGAGAAGTAAGGGTTGTAACAAGTTATGTGATCAACTATTGTTCCGGGGTAACTCTGGGTTAAGTTCATTCTTAACTTCTATTGACTCCTTCGATTTCAACATATGATTAGGCTACTCTAGGGATTCAAATTCTTCTTTATAAGGAATGAGATTCCTTTAATCAACCTAATAACAAGTCCTATGCATATATAGACAAAAATAATGAATGAATGATCTTTCAAAGAACACCTCTCGATTATTCTTCTAAACTGGGTTAATTGATAACTCTCTAAGCTCTTTTGATTACCTTGAAGAGGCATAAAATCAACCCTAAAAATATGGCACAGTGCAAATTGCAGCAACACTTCTCTTCCAATTAAAATAAAACCACAATAAGCCTTGCAATTCAATTAATAGTTCATTAATGAATTCGGGCAATTAACAGAGAGTAAAACGCAAAATGATAGTCAAATCACAACATCCGTCAATAACCTTAAGCAAGATTACTCGATATTGGGAAATTATTCATCACAAGAATATTAGAAGAATAAGAAGGCATTACAATTCCCAAAATCAAACAAATTTCCGTATTGAACGAATTGGATCAAGTATTTTGTGTTTCCGTTGCTTCCTTGCATTCTTCTCTCCCAAAAGTTTCTCTCAAAATCCAATATACCCTCTTTTTAGATGAGCTAGCTTCATATAGGCCAAGTGGAGTCGCCTCCAAAATTACAAAAATAGGCTTGCAAAAGTTTTCTGGACTAGACATGCGCGGCCGCGCATATGGCCCCGCACTTTGGACAGTGTTCTGCTCTACTTGCGCGCCCAGTGCATGCTCGTGCACCTGAGTGGGTTCTTGCTCAATTCTTCGTTTCTCTCGTTAAGTGCACTATTATCTGTTGATCCCCAAACACGATCCCAACTTAATACATGGGCTTTTTCTCAGACAATAAAGCTCTAGAATAGCTCGAATTAGCTCCACAACCTCATTGTAACACGGAATCGCTCCTACAAAACATGAAATACACACTGAATGCAAAATAATACCATTTAAAGCTCAACCAGTAGTAAAATGCAGCGAATTATAGTGCAATTAATGGAAAAAATATGCAGTTATAGCCTACCATCAACACCCAACACTTAAATCACTGCTCGCCCTCGAGCAATCAAATTACACTTGACCTAAAATACGCCATTTTTCAACAACACTCAAGATTCATCACACGATGACTCTTTAAAACAAATTAAGTACAATATTGTAACATCTTAACCTCAAGATTTGACTCAAAAGAACCACATATTATCTATAACCTGCTCACTTACTCTAACACAAAGGTCAAGCATTTCCTTTCCTTCGTGAATCCAGTGCCCTCATACAAACATAGAGAGTAATTCCATACATAATAGACATTAAGAATAAATAGGAACTCATGATAGAAAGAATTCACTCACTGTCAGAAATAACATACATATTCCACTAAAGACGTACCATAGGCTTACCCGTAGTGTACTACTCTACTAATTTAGTTCAATCGATCAAGGATAAAGTAGGACTTTAAATGGTTGTAATGTAGGCTGCGTGACGGGTAGGATACATGTGGATATAAGAGTGACTACACCTCTTGAATCACTTTCAATACATATACTTAACCATTCAACCCCACACTTATGTCAAACTATAATCCACCCTCACATAAAGTTATATTAACTCCCTATTTCTTTAAGCAAACTTACATCAAGAGTCACCACTATCAAAGAATATTTTGCACAACGATACAACTTTTTTTTTATTTCAAGTGGCTCTTACTTTTTCAAACTAGTGCGCCTGTCTCCTTATTTCATTAGTTCCACTCAAAAACCAAACCAACTACCCTACACTTCAACTTTTACAAAGTTCATAACAATTTCAAGTGCTCCTGGGAGGTAACAAGTTCAAATAAATGGTCAATTCAAACAACTAGGCAAGGCTTGTAATGAGGTTGCCAAAGAAATAAGATTACAGGCTCAAAGGGGTTAACTAAGATACATAATAATTAGGTGGATAAGGCATATAACTGGCTCAACAAAGAAATGCCTATATCACTTCCAATACTGAATAAAACTAATATTTCTCTTTGCAAACACACACATGGCAAGTTCTATACATTAACTGCAATGCAATGAATAATACAAGAACTCACACACACATGGCACATAACTCACTCATTATTGGATTATCAGGACACTCTAGTCAAAGCAGTTAAGCACATTTGAGATCATACATTTTTAAGGTACTTATACGAGAGTCAAAAACTGAGCCTAAGTGTCACAACTAAAGCACTCACTATTCTCAAGGCATAATAGAGTCAGGAGATGTTGCCTTCCATTCAAATCAGAGCTCAAGGTACCTACTCCTAATGAAAAAAATAAAATTAACTACACTCGGTTCAATCAAAACCCTTGGAAAAAAACCGTGGCACAAAGAAAAACCAAGGAGAATTAATACACTACATAACAAGAGAAAATCTTTTTGTTTTTTTCCTTCGACTTTAATCCCTCAAGAAACCCGTCGAATGATATCCATCGTCGGGAAAAATCAAAAAAATTAAAATTTTATGTTTTTTTTCAATTATCTCTAACAACTAACAAAAACAAACTACAACTACCAAAAGGGAAACTCATATACTTACACAGATATCCCCCCACCCCACACTTTAAATAATGGCATGTCCCATGACACATAAAGAAAAATGCAAAGGTGAAGTAAACTCCCCTGATCAAATCAGTCCGTGTTGGAGACAGTGCCAGGGTCCAGATGACAAGCCCGGCCAAGTGCATGCAGCCATGCCATGAACCTCTTCTCAGATTTGGCATTCTGTGTAGCAAGGGAGTCCACTCGAGCTTAGAGGCGGATCTAGGATTTGAAGGTGCCGGGTGCCATAATTTCTTTTAATATATACCTTGTAATGGCTAATATAAAATTTATTAGAAATGTTTGTTAGATTTTTTTGAGTTTATTAGGGTCAACTTAATAGGTATTTTTAATTTTCAAATACAAAAATTACTTCTCAGATATTAAAAAATAGACGTAGTTAACATTTTAAATAAGGAATCATACCTTTATTATAACAACACAAGTAAAACCAACATTTTCACTAGGAAATTACATCTTTTTTTTTTGTATATTAAAAATAAATTTACACAAGTAAGATAACATCTTCAATAAGATAATTATACTTCAGAATAAGAATTTTTTTAAAAATATCTTCAATAGATAAATTATACTCCACAAATATATAATTAAATAAACTACAAGTTCTCAAAAATCAAAATCATAAATCTCATATTTTTTAAGCAATGCTTACGAAATTTGTATCATAATTTAATAGTAAAGTGATTTAAATTATATTTAATAACTATAAAATAACACAAATTTTATGATATAATAAAAAAAGATGAAATTTTTTTGATCTCAATCGAAATTCCCATTAAGACTAAAAATTTTCGGATATGAAAGAAGAAAACTCATAAATTTGAGATTAAGAGGACTGTTTATTTTATAGAATTTTATAATTTTGGAGTCTCTTTTTTGAGTGTTCTTGTTTGAGATCACATATAAATAATAGAATAAAGAAAAGAAAAATACAAATATAATGAAATGATAAATAGAAAATTGAGAGGTAGTCGAAAAGCAAAATGACTGGACAAAAAGAAATAAAAAGCACACGAAAGAGAAAGACAGACAAGGTTCAAGATAATTTTCAACTTGAATTTTACACACGAGAAAAGCTTTCAAAAAGATCGACCAGCCATGGCACCTTTATCTAATTTACGGCTGCGGGTGGTATGATCAGATATTTAACCTCATTTAAGAAAATTTCAACATAGGTATATATAAAACTTTTATCATCTTAGCGGGTGCCATGCCACCCCATTGTAAAGGGGTGGATCCGCCCCCTGCTCGAGCTCCCAAGTCAGTAATTGAGGTACGCATCCCAGTCATCTCCTTCTCTAGAGCGTTCATTCTTGTTTCCCATCCGCCATCTGAAGTTTCGCCAACACCCCTGCTCATGCAGTGGAGAAGAAACGACATCCTCAACTTGAACCTCATTGCCCTCGTCGGATGTATCAGATTCCTCACTATACGCCTCAACAGGCCCAATAGGTTCCTTCCTAATTACAACTTTATCGGCCCGAAATTTCTATTCACGCTTAACTTTGCCATCCATGTCCCTGTTCTTCAGTACCCGTGCCTCACGGCATAACAGACTGACCAGTGATGGGAAAAAGAACCCATATCTTTGAACAGGGAAACGAATGAACATCTCGTCCTGAAGGATCCAAGCTACATCAAAATCGTGGCTATTGACAAAGCACCAAATCAGAGCCACCCGGGGGCCATTCACTTCAGTGGTGTTCCCGAAAGGCAGCAGACGATTATTAATAATGTAAAGCCAGCACTTTCCTTCAAAAGTAAGCGAAGCCGAATGAAATTTGACCTGTGATATTTTTCCTCTACGGGATCGCAAACAATTTCACGCGATCGTGATGCTTTAAAAACCTGGGCATATTATAAGTTTCTAAAATCGGAGGTTTCACCATTTTAAACATATTTTGACTTCTAAAACTCGGTTTTGGGCGATTCCTTGAGGGATTTTCACACATATCGAATGGGTAAGTGTTCTTCCACTATAATTAAATATATTTCATGAATTAGTTCTTGTTTTTATCATTTAAATTGTGTTTTGGGTTGAGGGGATTGTGGGTTTTGAAAGAAAACTTCAAAAATGAAAATTCATGATTTGAATGACCAAATTGTATCGGGATTGGATAAATGTAGTATGGGTGAACTCATATCGGAATGGGTAATCTAAATTTTTAAAATTTGTCGGGTTCCGAGGTGCGGGCCCGGGAGGTCAACTTTTGGGTCGATTTTTATAAATTTGCAAAGATTGAAACTTTATTATTCGGAATCGTTCCTTATATATTTTATATATTTTTTGAAGTTGTTTTAGTTGATTTTGAGCCGTCCGAAGGCCTTCCTGCCCAAGAAGTCTATTTTTGAGTACCAGATTGTCGTCTTTGAGGTAAGTATCTTGCCTAACCTTGTGTGGGGGAACTACCCCCTTAGGATTGAGTCTTCTATGTTGATTGTAGTTCGCTTATGCGAGGTGACGGGTGCGTACTCGTACTTATTTTCAAATATATTTCCCTTTAGGGATTTAGGTGACTGAAACTAGTATAATCTCGTCCTATAAATGTCTAACAAGTAATTTGAATATCTATACGTTGGTCAAGTAGGCCCGTGAGTCATACATTGTGATTTAAATGGTTTTTCCTCTTAAGTACTACTTCGGTTTAATTGATGACCGCCCATGTTGATGGTATTCTTTGATGCTGCCTATTTACTGAGCATTTGTTCAAACTGAGTTTATTTGGTGAAGCTAATTGTCTAAGTGATATTGGTTATAGCTTATTCCCTTGCTGGGATGATTTGGTTTTCTTGGTTGCGAACTTGAATGTATAGAATCGTTGCTATATTTGTCTTGTCTTCCCCTCGTTATGATGTTCTCTCTTTGTGCTTGGCATTCCTCTCAGTGGCTACTTCTTATGAGTGAGTTTTTACCACTTTTGTGATTTAACTATTTGTATTGATTTGCTCACCGCACTTTGTATTCGGCCTTGTTTGCTTTCTCGCCGGTTGTGGAAATATATGTTGTTTCTATCGCATTCTGGTTGTTTTCCTCAGTGGCTGCATTGCATAATTAAATTGGGACTACAGACAGAGATCCTGGAGCTTTCCCCCTGTACTGCATCACATATCTAAATTGGGACTACAGATAGAGATCCGAGAGCTTTCCCCATGTGCTACATTGCATATTTAAATTGGGACTACGGACAGAGATCCGAGAGCTTTCCCCCTGTACTGCACTGCATATTTAAATTGGGACTACGGACAGAGATCCGAGAGCTTTCCCCCTGTACTGCATTGCATATTTAAATTGAGACTACAGACAGAGATCTGGGAGCTTTCCCCCTGTACTGCACTGCATATTTAAATTGGGACTACGGACAGAGATCCGGGAGCTTTCCCCCTGTCTTGCAGAATAATGATATTTGAAAGAGCAATATTTGGGAAAGTATATTTTGAACATCACGTATTTTGATGATATTTGAAAGAGTAGTACTTGGGAAAATATATTTTGAACATCACGTATTTTGGTGATATTTGAAAGAGCAGTATTTGGGAAAGTATATTTGAACAACACAGATTTTGAAGAGACTATGTTGTTAAGATTTCTCTTTATAAAAATATATAAATATACATTCAGAGAAGGTATGTTTCAAAGAAGAAATTTCTCTATTCCGAAATGATTATATCTTTAAAGCTTTCAAAATAAACTCACAATTTAAAGGTTTTCACTCGAAGGTTGACCAGTTTTATTGAGTTTATTGGCTAAGGCCTGACGTGGATAAATTGATGCAGTGCTGAGTTGCTAGTGATTTTATTGGGTTGTGATTCTCGTCATTTGGATTGCATTCTTTCCATTCTCTTTGCGTATTTCTATTATGCTGTCCGTTGATCGTAATTATTGAATTTCCTTCCGTATTATTCGATCGTATCGTTAATTATATTGAAAATCTTTATATAGATATTATGTTTCGGTCTTTTATACATTTATGCCCTTTTACTTATTAGACCGGTGGTGTCTTGACTAGTCCTCATCACTACTTCACCGAGGTTAGTCTTGATACTTACTGGGCACCGCTGTGGTGTGCTCATACTACACTTCTGCACATTTTTGTGTGCAGATCCAGGTTATTGTTGTTAGTAGCTGCGCAGATCATTGTTGAGGAGACTCAAGGTAACCTTCTGCTACGTTCGCAGGCTTCAGAGTCACCTTCCTATTTTATTTCTACTCAACTGTACTTATTTATTCCTAGATAGTTGTATTTAGATTGGATAGAAAGATTTCGTAGAGCTTATGACTTGTATTTACCGGGTTTTGAGAAATTGTAAACTCTGTCAAGATATCTATATCGAGACTGTTATAATTCCTTTATTATGGTTGTTGTTTAGTATAAATGTTAGGCTTACCTAGTCCCTAAGACTAGGTGCCATCACGATACCCAACGGAGGGAAATTTGGGTCGTGACAAGTTGGTATCAGAGCTCTAGGTTCATAAGTACTACAAGTCATAAGTGGGTTTGGTAGAGTCTTGCGGATCAGTACGGAGATGTCTGTACTTATCTTCGAGAGGCTACGTAACTATTAGGACAATTTTACTTCTTTTATTCATATCGTGCGAGTTCATTGATCTTGAAGGTTGAAATTATCGTTTCATTCTCTCACCGATGGTGAGGGCACGAACTGCGGTTTCGGATAATGCTACCCCGAAGCAAATGTCGCAAGGGTCAGAGACAGAGGCCAATAAAGAGCAGGTGCCGCAGTTAAGATGCCTACCAGAGCAGCTGTTGGGGAGTTACCAGTAGTCCTAGTTGGGGGACAAGTACTGGAGGTGCATATTGCTACCCCGGACTTCAGAAGACCTGAGCGCAGTTTTGAGTACAATTGGTACATCGACTCAGGCAGGGTTGATTTTTTGTGCATCAGTTGCTTCATAGATAAGGGGTGGAGTTCAGACTCCCACCGTCTACACTCCAGAGCAGTGAGATCATATTGGTCAATTTCCAGTTGCCATGGCAACACGACATGTGGTTTCTGTTCAGCCCGTGGTTAGGAAAGCAACATCGGAGGTAGAGCACCTTGGGATTTAGAGGTACTGGAAGTACCATCCTTCTATCTTTCAATGGATTGGCGGCGGTTAATTCCCAGTGTTTTCTAGAGGAGTGTTACCATATTCTTCGTACTTCGGGTATTTTGGAGACGAGCGTGATTGCTTTTTTCACGTCTCAGGTCCAGAGTAGTGGGTTGATCAGCGGTGGCGGCATACGAGTTGGGGTAACCTAGCTGAGTTAGCTTCATTAGCATGGATTCAGTTTTCGGAGATGTTTTGAGGGAGGTTGCACCTCAGTTCCGTCGGGATGTACGGCGCGTGGAGTTTGAGCAGTTGCGCCAGGGCGCTATGTCACTATTGGAGTATGTCGTTAGATCCAGTGAGTTGGCCATATATACACCTCACTTGATTGCTTCAGTTAGGAGGTGAGTCTGTAGATTCATTGAGGGACTCAGGCGTGGTAGAGAATTTAGGGTCAACCGGTTCATTTGCATTACCATCTTCACATGAGAGCTTTTCAGGTACTCATAGGTCTCAGAGGATCCGTATTGTGGGTTTTCCACAGCCACATCGGCAGAGATATCGTTTTCAGTGTGGAGATGTTAGCCACATGGTGAATGAGTGTTCCAAGATTCAGGTAGGAGAGTTATAGCAAGGTATTCAGGTGGATAGAGGACGCCTAAAAAGGGGAGGCCCGACCCATTGATGTGTTGCATACAGTAGGCTAGAGGCCGTTGTGCCAAATATTATCACCCAGGTATGTCTTGATGTGCTAAAGTGGGGTACCGTTGTATTTCACTATACCTCTGTCGGTCGGGATGAGTTTCCCTTATTTGTTGTTTCATTTATGAGTGAATTCCGTGTTTTGCACTCTATTTGGTGTTTACTCTTGTTGGGAGATTCTATGAGTAGTAGCTTGTCTCTATCATTTTTTATTTCATTCTGGATAGTGGTGAAATTGGAAGTGAGTCCTTGTTGTTCTTCGTGGTAAGCTTTATGTGATTTTCCTAAATATTTTGCTTACGAGTTGTGATTTGATACTCCATCGAGATGTGAGGTCAGCTAGCGTTATGATTTTTATTAGCTGAGATGAGTTAAGGGAGAGATTATATTGGTATTATATATTTTCGGCATGTGACATAGAGTTGAGGGCGAGACCCTCGTGATTCTTGTGATTTGATTGTTTGGACCGGGCTGAGTACCACGGTGGAAGTTATATCAGAATGGGATCCTTGTGATTTGTTCATATGACTTGCTTATCCCTTGTTATATTGCTCTTTTAAGTCAGTATTGATAGAGAGTTATGCCTATGGGCTTGTTTGATAGTACCTCTATATGCTTCTATTTTTTTAATACTTAGTCATTTCGTTATGTGCTTCCTTAGCTTAGCTTGCGGGATGTGTGCCCGGTGGTATTAGCTGTGACTCGGTGATTCGGGTGTCTAATGATGAGGTCTTCGTGTTTATTGCATCGTTATCGGTATGTAACGATATCTATATCGAGACTGTTATAATGCCTTTATTATTGTTGTTGTTTAGTAGAAATGTTAGGCTTAGCTAGTCCCTAAGACTAGGTTCCATCACGATACCCAACGGAGGGAAATTTGGATAGTGACAAGTTGGTATCAGAGCTCTAGGTTCATAGGTACTACAAGTCATAAGTGGGTTTAGTAGAGTCTTGCGGATCGGTATGGAGATGTATGTACTTATCTTCGAGAGGCTACGTAACTATTAGGACAATTTTACTTCTTTCATTCCTATCGTGCGAGTTCATTGATCTTGAAGGTTGAAATTATCGTTTCATTCTCTCACCGATGGTGAGGACACGAGCTGTGGTTCTGGATAATGCTACCCCGAAGAAAATGTCGCAAGGGTCAGAGACAGAGGCCAACGAAGAGCACGTGCCGCATTTAAGATGCCTACCAGAGCAGCCGTTGGGAAGTTACCAGTAGTTCTAGTTGGGGGACAAGTATTGGAGGTGACTATTGCTACCCCAGACTTCAGAAGACTTGAGCGCAGCTTTGAGTACAATCGGTACATCGACTCAGGAAGGGTTGATTTTTTGTGCATCAGTTGCTTCACAGATAACGGGAGGAGTTCAGACTCCCACCGTCTACACTCTAGAGCAGTGAGATCATATTGGTCAAGTTCCAGTTGTCATGGCAACACGACATGTGGTTTCAGTTCAGCCGGTGGTTAGGACAACAACATCGGAGGTAAAGCACCTTGGGATTTAGAGGTACTAGAAGTACCATCCTTGTATCTTTCAATGTATTGGCGGGGGTTAATGCCCAGGGTTTTCTAGAGGAGTGTCACCATATTCTTCGTACTTCGGGTATTTTAGAGACGAGCGTGATTGCTTTTTTCACGTCTCAGGTCCAGAGTAGTGGGTTGATCAGCAGTGGCGGCATACGAGTTGGGGTAACCTGGACGAGTTAGCTTCATTAACATGGATTCAGTTTTCGGAGATGTTTTGAGGGAGGTTGCACCTCAGTTCCGTCAGGATGTACGGCGCGCGAAGTTTGAGCAGTTGCGCCAGGGCGCTATGTCACTATTGGAGTATGTCGCTAGATCCAGTGAGTTGGCCATATATACACCTCACTTGATTGCTTCAGTTAGGAGGTGAGTCTGTAGATTCATTGAGGGACTCAGGCGTGGTAGAGAATTTAGGGTCAACTGGTTCAGTTGCATTAACATCTTCGCATGAGAGCTTTTCAGGTACTCATGGGTCTCAGACGATCCGTATTGTGGGTTTTCCACAGCGACATCGGCAGAGATATCATTTTCAGTGTGGAGATGTTAGCCACATGGTGAAAGAGTGTTCCAAGATTCAGGTAGGAGAGTTATAGCAAGGTATTCAGGTGGATAGAGGGCGCCTAAAAAGGGGAGGCCCGACCCGTTAATGTGTTGCATACAGTAGGCTAGAGGCCGTTGTGCCAAATATTATCACCCAGGTATGTCTTGATGTGCTAAAGTGGGGTACCATTGTATTTCACTATACCTCTGTCGGTCGGGACGAGTTTCCCTTATTTGTTGTTTCATTTATGAGTGAATTTCGTGTTTTGCACTCTATTTGGTGTTTAATCTTGTTGGGAGATTCTATGAGTAGTAGCCCGTGTCTATCGTTGTTTATTTCATTCTGGATAGTGGTGAAATTGGAAGTGAGTCCTTGTTGTTCTTCGTGGTAAGCTTTATGTGATTTTCCTAAATATTTTGCTTATGAGTTGTGATTTGATACTCCATCGAGATGTGAGGTCAGCTAGCGTTATGATTTTTATCAGCTGAGATGAGTTAAGGGAGAGATTATATTGGTATTATATATTTTCGGCATGTGACATAGAGTTGAGGGCAAGACCCTCGTGATTCTTGTGATTTGATATGTTTGGACCGGGCTGAGTACCGCGGTGGAAGTTATATCAGAATGGGATTCTTGTGATTTGCTCATATGCCTTGCTTCTCCCTTGGTATATTGCTCTTTTAAGTCAGTATTGATAGAGAGTTATGCCTATGGCCTTGTTTGATAGTACCTCTATATGCTTCTATTTTTTTCATACTCAGTCATTTCGTTATGTGCTTCCTTAGCTTAGCTTGCGGGATGTGTGCCTGGTGGTATTAGCTGTGGCTCGGTGATTCAGGTGTTTAATGATGAGGTTTTCGTGTTTATTGCATCATTATCGGTGTTATGGGATTTGGAAACAGAGTTCTTCCATACGTGGGACTAATTTCCAATGTTGAGTTGATTTCGTGCAGTTATTATGATCGAAAGTACTATTGAACCTATGTGTGATGTGCTATGTTGTGTGGCCGTGCCTTATGGGCGTAGACCTGAGTTGATGCAGCTGGTTGAGGCTAATGCCGGATATGGATTCAGAATCGGGTCTTTTGGAAATGAGTAAGAAGTGAGGAATGGGGGTATGAGGCTTATCAATGATGATGAAAAGGCTATATGGCAGTTGTGATGGTGTCATCAGGCTTATGAAGGTTGGGGTGACGTGGGATTACCCGCGGGTGTGTGTTGGAAGTGCTCAATTAGTGATTGGATGCGTTCAAAGTGATTCTTAGCACGTTCGAGGACGAACATTTCTTTAAGAGGGGGAGATTGTGATGACCCAAAAGGTCATCCCGTATATTTCTAGCTAATTCTGTATTTTGAGGTCGTGAGAACCTCCTTCTATCTCACCTCAATTTGCGTGCGCAGCCTGGGCGTGTAGCCGGGAAGACTTTATGAGAAAAAATTGATAAAAAATATAATTTTGTATTGAAAATTTGAATAAAGTTGACTTCAGTCAACGTTTTTGGTAAACGGACCCGGACCCGGACCCGTGATTGGACGGTACCGGAGGGTTCGTAGAAAAATATGGGACTTTCGCGTGTTCCCGAAATCGCCCAAGTCCGAGAAATGAATTTTTAAAGAAAATTGTTTTCTCAAAAATATAAAGGTTTTTGAAAATGAAATTTGAGGTGAAACCTGTGGTATCGGGCCTGTATCTTGGTTCCTGAGCCCGGAACAGGTTCAACATATTTTATATGTGTTATCTGTGAAATTTGGAAATAAACAGACTTCGTGTTGCGTGATTCGGATCAAAAATGGAAAAAATTGAAGTTTAAAGAAGTTTTAAGAATTTCACTGATTTGGGGGTTTAATTCGTTGTTTTTGATGTTATTTTGGTGGTATAATTACTCGAATAAGTCCGTAGAATGTTGTAGAGGTTGTGTGCATATATGGTTTTGAGCCATGAGGGCTGGGGTGTGTTTCGGATAGGCGTCGGGGTGTTGAAACTTAGAAAAAAATCTGGTTTTTGCTGTTGTTATGTCTGTTGTCCCTCCCTTCTATGCGATTGCATAGCCTTAGACGCGATCGCATAGTGTAAATTTGAAATGCCCAGATTTTCTTCTACGCGTTCGTAGGAATCCATTCGCGATCGTGGAAGCCAATCTGCTCCTTACACGCGACCGCATAAGCTATTCCGCGATCGCGTAGAGCATTTTTGACCTATGATATTTTTCCTCTACGGGATCGCAAACAATTTCATGCGATCGCGATGCTTTAAAAACCTGGGCAGATTATAAGTTTCCAAAATCGAGGGTTTTACCATTTTAAGCATATTTTGACTTCTAGAACTCGGTTTTGGGCGATTCCTTGAGGGATTTTCACACAAATCGAATGGGTAAGTGTTCTTCCACTATAATTAAATATATTTCATGAATTAGTTCTTGTTTTTATCATTTAAATTGTGTTTTGGGTTGAGGGGATTGTGGTTTTTGAAAGAAGACTTCAAAAATGAAAATTCATAATTTCAATGAACAAATGGTATCGGGATTGGATAAATGTAGTATGGGTGAACTCGTATCGGAATGGGTAATCAGAATTTGTAAAATTTGTCGGGTTTCGAGGCGCCCAGGGGGTTGACTTTTGGGTCAATTTTTATAAATTTACAAAGATTGAAACTTTATTATTCGGAATCGTTCCTTATATGTTTTATATGTATTTTGAAGTTGTTTTAGTTGATTTTGAGCCGTCCGGAGAAAATTTTGGGTCGTGACAGCTTCCTGGGAGATGAACTTGTTCTGATTATATGGGCGAGCATATGCTGAAGCTTGTGACTTTGATGTGCCCGCTTGACAACTTGTGGAGGCACCTGTGGTTTTTCGTTTCTTGGATGGGACCATGGTACCTGTAACAAACCGCCAACTATCAACTAATGAATCACATGGAGAACCAAGAGAGGCTACTCAGATTTCACCCTTACACTTGGTCACAACATTACACCCACAATATCATTGAGGAAATTACATAAGCACTTAACAAGAACAGCTCTTCCTAACCCCCCACAAAACAGTTTTAGCCCTAATTAGACTAAGGATACACCAATGTCACACTTAGCCACTATATGGTCAGTCTCCATGGTGAAACTCGACTTCTACCCTACAAGAAAAGGAGCATAAAAGGAAAGTAATCAAAAACAAATCTTCTACAACACAAGAAAAATAAACTAAAATAAAACTAAGAAAAGAGAGAAAGAGAAAACATCTCTTTTACCTGAGGGGACTCGGGAGAGAAAACTCGTGAGGATGGGTGAAGGGAGAAGATGAGGGGGGGGGTATTGGTGGTTTGGTGTTGTTTTTCTTACATAGAGGGTACGAGATAAGGGAAGGGGCAGTTAGGGTTATTTAGTGAAGTGTAGGGGAGATAAAGAGGGAAATTTTAGAATTGGGGGTTTTGAAAGGGGAAAGTCTGAAATTAAAAGGAAAAGGGAAAAACTTACCTGATGCGCAGTCGGGTCACTTCGTGCGCGGCCACACAAGTGAGGCAATACACTGGTGAAAGTGCGCGGTCACCCCATCAGGTGTGCGGCTGCACACGTTCCTCATCGTATGACGTTGCCTGTTGCATGACCAAATGCAGGGGGTGCCACCCCAGGTGCGCGGACGCGCACATATACATTCAAAAGGGCCCTTTTAGACACCTCACTTCTTACCTTCCGCGACATGTACCTTCCATATCATAATATACACTAATTTATACCTATTCTATGCTATAAACAAAATTGAAAATCAGGTGATCATGCTACCTTTTAGTCTTTTCCTTAAAAATTCACGCATTTTCATACTCGTCCAGTCTAAACTCCTCCAATGCATTCATTTGCGCCAACCTGTGTTCACCTGCAAGACAAAGATCAAGATTAAGCATCTTAATTGCCCAATAAGGTTTATGTTCTATCTCAACAGGTAGGTGACATGATTTTCCATACACTAGTTTGAACGGTGAAGTCCCTATGGTTGTTTTGAATGCAGTTCTGTATGCCCATAAAGCTTCTTCCAACTTTACAGACCAATCCTTACGAGAAGCACTAACCGTCTTTTCGAGAATTCGTTTAAGTTCATGGTTAGCCACTTCCAATTGCCCACTAGTTTGGGCATGGTATGAAGTTCCTGTTTTGTGTGTGATCCCATACTTGAATAGCAGTGCAGCAAACTGCTTGTTCACAAAGTGTGAACCATTGTCACTGATAATAACTTTAGGTGTCCCAAAGCGGGTAAATATATTTTTCCTTAAGAATTCACATACCACCTGATCATCATTGGTCCTAGTAGGGATTGCTTCAACCCACTTAGAGACATAGTCAATGACTACTAGGATATACTCATAAGAATGTGACAATGGGAACGAGCCCATGAAGTCAATGTCCCATATGTAAAAAATTTCATATACCAGAATGGGAGGCATTTCGTCCCTTTTGATAATATTACCTGCCCTTTGACACTTCTCACATGCAGCTACATACATTCTCACGTCTTTGTACAAGGTGGTCCAAAAGAAACTAGCTTTGCTATAGGGCGATTTACACCATAGTGTCCTCCAGCTTCTCCATCATGGCAATGAGACACAACGTTTGCCATCTCTCCACCAGGCACACATCTTCGAATCACACCATCAACACACAGTTTACATAGGAAAGGGTCATTCCAAAAATAACATTTTACCTTACTTTGCAGCTTCTTTTTCTGATCGGAGGTCAAGTCGTGTGGTAGCCACCCACTAGACAAGAAGTTGGCTATATTGGAGAACCATGGTGGTCTATTGGAGACTGCTGCAATGAAAACAATCTGCTCATCTGGAAACTCTTCCCCAATGTCCGCGGCTTCAACATATGGTTTCTCCAATCGCAACAGGTGGTTAGCTTTGGTTTTCCGTGCCCTTATTGTACTTGATTTCTAGATCAAATTCTTGCAGAAAAAATACCCACCGCATCTTACACGATTTGGACTCCTTCTTACTCAGCAAATATTGTAGTGCCGAGTGATCAATATGCACTATTACCTTGCTTCCCACCAAATAGGATATGAACTTCTCAAAAGCAAAAACTACTGCAAAGAACTCCTTCATCATGGTAGCATAGTTCACCTGAGCATCATTCAAGGTACAGTTTGCATAGTAAATGGGTCGAAATATTTCTTTTGTGCCCCAGCACTGCTCATACTGCCACATCACCGACGTCACACATTATCTCAAAAGGCTCACTCCAGTTAGGAGTCACCATTATGGGGGCACTCACTAGCTTTTGCTTGATTACTCTGAATGCTCTGAGAGACTCCTCATCAAATACAAATTTCACATCCTTGGAAAGTAATGAAGTTAAGGGCTTGGTAATGCTGGAAAAATTCTTAATGAACCTTTTATAGAAACCGGCATGCCCCAAAAATCTTCTGATGCTCTTCACCGAGGTTGGTAGAGGGATCTTGGCTATTACATATTCTTTAGATCTGTCGACTTCAATACATTCAGCTATGACTTTATGGCCCAGGACTATCCCTTCCTTAACCATGAAGTGACATTTTTCCTAGTTGAGTACTAGGTAAGTGTTCTCATATCGTTTCAGAACAAGTTCGAGGTTCCTCAAGCAATCTTCAAAGTCATATCCAAACAAAGTAAAGTCATCCATGAACAGATCCAAACACTTCCCATTCAAATATGAAAATATTGACATCATGCATCTCTAGAAAGTAGTTGGTGCATTGCATAGTCCGTAAGGCATTCTCCGGTATGCAAAGATTCCAGACGGGCATGTAAAGGTGGTTTTCTCAACATCCTAGGGAACAATGGGTATTTTATTGTACCCTGAATATCCATCTAAGAAGCAGTAACATCCACGCCCCGCCACCTTCTCCAACATCTGATCAATGAAAGGAAGAGGGAAGTGATCCCTTCTTGTTGCATAATTTAATCTCCGGTAGTCTATGCGCATCATCCACCCAGTAACTGTTCTAGTAGGAATTAGTTCGTTGTCCTCATTTTTTACCACCGTCATGCCCCATTTTTTTCAGCACAACCTATTCGGGGAAAATCCATTGACTGTCAAAGATGGAAAATATTATGCTTGCTTCCAGCAATTTGAGTATCTCTTTTTGAACCACCTCCTCAATATTTTTGTTCAATTTGCGTTGGGTTGCACCACTTTTTTACTCCCTTCTTCTAACAGGATCTTCTGCATGCATATTGTAGGTCCGATCCCCTGAATATCGGCTATACTCCAACCGATTGCCTTTTTAAGCTTCCATAGTAACTCCACAAGCATGTGTTCCTGTTCGCTTGTCAAATAAGCAGCAACAATCACAGGGAAATTGTTAGTCTCCAAAAAAGCATATTTCAAATGTGTCAGGAGTACTTTCAACTCCATCTTCGGATTGCTCTTTTCTTTCTTGAATTCTTCATCTACCACCCGGTTCTCATCTTCCAGCTCCTCAACACCCTTCTTAATCCCAGGATCTTCATCCTCTGTTGTGCTTGATTGACTAATGCATCTCTCTAGTGACCTACCAACTTATCCAGTTTGTGTTGTTCAGCTAACTCTCCCACCACATCTTGTTTGAGACAAGCATAGGCAGATGCCTCAACACATGGGTATTTCATCATTCTCTTCATTTGAAACACCAATTTTTCGTTCCCCATTCATAGCATGAATTGCCCTTCATATATATCAAGAATAGCCTGGCCAATGCAAAGGAATAGTCTCCCTAGGATTAGAGGTACATCCTTGTTCACTTCCATATCTACCACGATGAAGTCTACTGGGAAAACAAATTTGTCTACCTTGCCCTCCGGTATGATCGTGGTCTGATCAGCCAGTTGTGGGGATACTAGCATAGATTTGATCACTCCTATCTCTCCTTCCAATTTCTTGAACACCAATAATGATATCAAGTTAATGGATGCACGTAAGTCGCACAAGGCTTTGTCAAAATTTTCTCTACCCAACAAACAGGGTATAGTGAAACTGCCATGATCCCCACACTTCTTAGGAATTTTGTTTTGTAGAATGGACGCAGTGGGCATTAAGTTTGGCCACTTTCATTTCCTCTAGCTTCATTTTTTCTTAGAGAATTTCCTTCAGGAATTTTGCATAGGCTGGCATTTGTGTGAGCACCTCCGTGAACGGGATGTTCACATAAAAATATTTCAGCATCTCCAAGAATTTTCCAAAGCATTTGTCTAATTTCTCCCGCTTCATCTTTTGAGGAAAGGTAACAATGTCATGTTCTTGCTTTCCTCAACTGCGTTTTCACCTTCTGCTTATCAACATCCTTGCTGCTAATATTCTCCTTGGGCAAAGATACCGATTTTCTGTTCTTCAGCTATCTTGGTTGAGTTGATTTCCTTCTCACCCCTTGGTTTTTCCGTTGGCTCTGCTAATGTTTTCCTACTCCTGAGAGACATAACTTTGATTGTCTCATTTGGATTCTTTTCAGTGTCTGCCGGTAAAGTCCTTGACGCCCTTTCCGACAACAATGTTACAAGCTACCCCATTTGTCTTTCCAGATTCCGGGTGGATGTTCCTTTCTCCCTGATAGCGGTCCCTTGACTCTCAAGTTTCTCATCGGATTTATTTATAAATGCCTTCAGTAGATCTTCTGAACTTGGGTTTTCGGGATGTGGTGGTTAGTATGGTTGCCTTTGCTGAGTTTGGAAACCAGGAGGTCGTTGCACTGGTGCTCTGAGATTTTGCTGCTGCCACGAGTTCAAACTACTAGTTGAAGAACTCCATGAGAACCCTGGATGTCTCTGTCCCATAGAATTGAAATTATCACCTCCTTGGTAGTTTCCTCTACTGAAGTTCCCCACAACGTTGACTTCCTCAGCTGTAGCTTGACATTCATGTGTCGGGTGTCACAATCCTCAAATGTCACATCCCACATGTGGTTGATTTTTCACCTAAGCTAGCGTCGGTTGCTTGATTTCCTTAGCCATAGCTACAATTTGGGCCTGCATTTCTACCGACGATTCTACTTGGCGCACCCCTGCTGATCTTCTTCGGTCCCCTTGATCAGTGCACCATTGTTCTGCATATTCAAATAGTTCATTCAGAAGAGTGACAATCTCTTTAGGAGTTTTCTTCATCAGAGGACCTTGAACCGCATTATTCAGCAAATCTCCTTGATGATAGGGTTAACACTCCTAGAATTCTTGGAGTTGCATCCATTGCTCCATTCCTTTATGAGGGCACCTCCACAATAGCTCCTTAAATATTTCCCATGCCTCGAACACTGTCTCCCCTTCACCTTGGCTGAAATTGAGAATCTCTTTCCTCATTCGTCCAGTCTTAGCGGCAGAGAAGTATTTTTCTAAGAACTTGGTAGTCATCTCCTCCCATGTACGGATTGAACCTATGGACAAACTTCTCAACCACTGCTTTGCATCATCCTTAAGGGAGAACGGGAATGCTCTGAGGTAGATAGCGGAATGTGTTCATACTTTTGTCAAAGTCCATCAGATGATTATTGGGATCTTCATTAGGTTTCCCTTTGAATATCCAACTATTTTGAATGGTCTGGATGACTTCCTGTTTGAGTTCATAATTATTGGGATAAATGGGTGGGAGTCTCACACTAGACTGTTATTGGTTGTACACTGGTCTAACATAATCTCCTAGCGATCTCCCAGGCCTAGGAGCTGCATTTTCAAATTCATCCTCGATCAAGTTTCCGTTGGGTTTGAACCTTCGTTCCCCGTCAACTATTTCATCCGCAATTCTACGACTGCTTCAGGTGCCAACCGTGCTTCTTGTTACTGAGTCGCCTCTCTCGTAGCTAGGTCCACTACTTCTTTATTGTTCACCATTGTATTTTGAGTTGAAGGCTGACCCAACAACAATCCACTCGATCCTTTCTCTCTTCTCAACTGTCTCAGGTGCTTGTCTAACTCTAGGTCGTATGACACCAAGTCCTTTGAAGAGGATCGAGCCATACACCGTTGAACTTAACATGTTGCCTGCACACCGATGAGAAGAGCGTAAAAAGGGAAAATAAAATAAAGTTGTTCCTGAATTAGTGCTGAAAATTAATTCACACACTATTAATAGCCAATCCCCGGCAATAGCGCCAAAATTTGACGAGCGCAAAACCAGTGTATAAAACCTAGGCTCGCTAGTCAAAGATAGTATACTATTAAATCGTCTTCACAGGGATTGGTTTAAATAATGTTCTAATAAATCTTTGGTTCAATACTATACAAAATAATAAACGTTTGATTGATGTTATTATTGACTACTAATAAAACTAAGATTATATATTATAGGAAACTAATGGCACTTTGATGGCTAAGTTGCAACGACTGAATATCAGGGTGAGAAGTAACAGTTGTGACAAGATATGTGATCAACTATTGTTCCGGGTAACTCTAGGTTAAGTTCATTCTTAAGTTCTATTGACTCCTTCGATTTCAACAAATGATTAGGCTACTTTAGGGATTCAAGTTCTTCTTCCGAATGAATGAGATTCTTTTAATCAACCTAATAAGAAGTCCTATGAACATATGTACAAAAATAGTAAATGAATGATCTTTCGAAGAACACCTCTCGATTATTCTTCTAAACTGGATTAATTGATTACTCTCTAAGCTCTTTCGATTACCTAGAAGAGGCGTAAAATCAACCCAAACAAGATGGCACAATACAAATTGCAGCAAAACTTCTCTTTCGAGTAAAATAAAATCACAATAAGCATTGTAATTCAATTAATATCTCATTCAATGAATTCAAGCAATTAACAGAGAGTAAAACCCAAAACAATAGTCAAATCACAACATTGATCAATAACGCTAAGAAAGATTACTCCATAATGGAGAAGTTATCCTTCACAAGAATATTAGAAGAATAAGAAGGCATTACAATTCCCAAATTCAAACAAAATTCTGTATTGAATTAATTGGATCAAGTATTTTACGTTTTCATTGCTTCCTTGTCTTCTTCTCTCCCAAAAGTTACTCTTAAAATCCAAGATATCCTATTTTTAGACGAGCTGAGCTTCATATAGGTCAAGAGGAGTCGCCTTCAAAATTACAAAAATAGGCTTGGGAAAGTTTTCCGGACTGGACGTGCACCTAGGCAGGTGATCACGCATATGGCCGCGCACTTTGGAAAGTGTTATGCTCTACTTGCGCGCACAGTGCGCGATCGCGCACCTGGGTGGCTTCTTGCTCAATTCTTCATTTCTCTCGTTAAGTGCACTATTATCCGTTGATCTCCGAACACGATTCCAACTTAATCCATGGGCTTTTACTCAAACTTCAAAGCTCCAGAATAGCTTGAATTAGCTCCACAACCTCATTGTAACTCAGAATTGCTCATATAAAGCATAAAACACACACTTAGTGCAAACCAATACCATTTAAAGCTCAAACACTAGTAAAGTGCAGCGAATTAGAGTGCAATTAATGGCCAAACTACGCAATTATAGCCTACCATCAAGATTGGAGGAGGAGATTTGTGGGGTCCAGCCCCATATCTTATGTATGAAAGTTTGAAGGAAAGAGAGTTATTTCTTTTGAGTGTGGTGGTTTTAGAGTATTTTACTCGGTACCACAAATTATAAAATTCTTGCTATAGTGCCCCCTAAATGCTTTTAGTGTTCAGGGTGTCAATTGGTTTAAATTAGTCATTTTCAAGGTATATACGTATATATATACAAGATTTCGGTCAAAGTTTACGGGGTCTGGTGACCCCTAACCCATACACATGGGTCCGCCTCTGGGTACGATAATGTATCTAAGTTTGTTATAAGTTCTCGTGTGTTGAAAAATCTCAAGGTTAAAATTTGTGATGATGGAGGATCCTTTGAAACGTAAAAGAAGAAAGGAAAAAATTAGTGAGTTGTGTTTGGAGATAAATACCCCAAAACTTGAGTATCTAGATTTGATGGATGATGTTTCTGAGACCTATTCTATGGTAGACGTATCGTCCTTAATTCGAGCAAATGTCAATCTTAAAATTCCACTACGATGCTCAGATGAAAAAAGAGATTATAGAGTCAAGTCTATTGCAAGATTGATGCAAGCACTTCACAAAGTTGAGGATTTAATTTACACATTGACGTTCCAACTCCTGCGGTACGTCGCACAACATTCTCTTTGTTTATTACTGTACGTTGATATAGTACTATTTGTTTTATGCATAATGATCCATATATATATATACACACACATTTTCTACAATTATCCAATGAAGTTCAACTCTTTTTCTTGTGAAAGCAAAGAGGAGAAAATCCTCATTTGTTCAATATTCCTTTAATTGAGCCTAACTGAAATATAGTAATTTCTCATTGCTTTCGGTTAGTGTCCCATCTGTATTTCTTTAATTATTTGGAGGTAAGGTTTATATCCCCTATATTTTATTTTATTTTCAAAAGAAGAAAAAGAGTAGAACAGATTGCTACAATTTTGAACAGTTGAAAAGTAACTTTAGAATTTTGTGGTTATAACTTTGTAGCAATAGTGCCGATTGCATTAATAACATTTCTTGAAAACGAACTACTCCATTGTTTCAACAGCAATTGTATTGTTTTTTCTTTTTTGGTCAGTTCAGTCAACTTGCACATTTGCACATATATAGTAGTAAAAGATACTAACACTGGAAGAGTGCAGCTCATCAACTCAGTGTTTCTACCTGTACACACCTATTGGGCATCTATCTTCCTACTACCAAAAGCAGTGATGAAACAGATTAATACAATATGCAAGAACTTCTTATGGGATGAGAAGGAGATGAGCAACAGAGCACCACTAATAGCATGAGATCTTGTATATAGACCAAAGGATGTGGGAGGTTTAGGAACCACAAATGGAGTCTTATGGAATGAAATTGCAATAGGTAAATATGTCTGGAATATATCTAGGAAAGCTGATGACCTATGGGTAAAATGGATAAACCACATATACTTAAAAGACGGTTCTTGGTGGCAATATAATCCTCCTAAAGATTGCTGTTGATACTGGAAGAAAATATGCTCAGTGAAAGATAGATTTGCACATGGATATGTAGACCAAGGATGATTAATGAAAAATGGGAAGTATAGTATCAAAAGTGGATACCAATGGAGACTAGGAAAATCAGAAAAATGGCCTTGGAGTAGATGGATATGGAGTAAAGGAAATGTCCCTAAATAAAGTTTTATATGTTGGCTGGCCGGCATGGTAGATTACTAACAAGAATACGACTGCAGAAGATGGGGGTTACACAAGACACAATGTGCACAATATGTGAAAGTGCACCTGAGACAATTGAACATCTGCTTTTTAAATGCCAATATATTTTCTAGAGTTTGTGTGCAGGCTATAGTTAAGTGGTTGAATATTGGAATTCAGAACACTACACTACAAGAGGTATGGAGAAGATTATCAAGAGGGGTCAAGGGGGAAAGTTGCAGGAATTTGGTGAACTCTATACTAGCAGCATTGGTCTATTATCTATGGAAGGCAAGGAACGAAGCTCTGTGGCATCAAAGAGTACCTAAACTTGAAGCAATCTGTATACAAATTCAACAGTGCAAAATAAGACATGACAGTAATAGTAGCAAGAAAGGTAGCAATAGAGATAGATAATGGATAGAAGAATTGTATAGGAAAAAGATATAGAACACAACCCTGTAGGAAAGGGAGACTATGGAAACTATAGGTAGGAATACCTAATTTCCAGAGTCGATATAGGTACTAAATGTAATCAGGATTGTTGGAATGATTAATAATAATATTTTTTTCTTTATCCAAAAAAAGAAAAAAACTAACACTTAGATACTCATTGCCTCTTTGGTTCCCCAAGACACACAAGACTTCTTTAGGAAATTTTAGAATAGTCTCAGGACTACATTCAACAAAAATAGAAAGCAACACATTAAAAGTCAAAATATATTGCTCTGTAACAAAGAACTTCTTTCAGTCGCATTATTGCTCTGATAATATATATGTCTAGAAAACTAATCATTTATACAAGAAAATAGTACGTAGTACAACTATAAATCCTCTATGTACTAGTTTTGCTAGAGGATTGGCGTCTTCTTGAACAGATGGACCTGAAAGATATAAGCATGCAAATGTTTTTACGGAGGTCGCTTAAGATGGTTTGGTCTTGTCATGCGTCGACCTATAGATGCACCAGTTCATAAGTGTGAAATTATAGTAGGAAAATATGTTAAAAAGGGACGAGGTAGACCTAAAATCACATGGAAGGAAGTTGTTTCGGAAAGACCTACAAATCTTTAGGAATTAATGCAGACTTAGCTAAAGATATATGACACAATGGAAGAGAAAGTGATACTACTAGTTGAGAACATGTTTTAGACTTGACGGAAAATTTCTAATAATTATTATTGTCATAATTTATACATACACACACATATATAATATATATTTTTTGGTAATGATGATGACATGCGTTGAGCTAAATGAAAGGAATGAGGATTTATTGCCGACCCAACTTGTTTGGGATTGAGACGTAATTATTGTTATTGACATTTATAAATACATTGGTGAAATAAATAGATAGCCCCTTAAATTCGTTACAAATTGACAAGTAGACACCTTAATTATGGTAGTGAACACCTCGTGAACATTTGTATCCCTGAGACATCGTGCTCTATTTCTTCTCCTCTTAAAAGATTTAACAACTCAAGGACAGTAATATATCATGATTTCATTCGTTAAAAGGTCCTTCATTTGCTTTTCTACGGCCTCCATGCTATCTAAAGGTTTAACTTTTTAAAAGTTGGTACAACTGAGTCCTGACTGCAAGTTTATGACTGATCAAATTATAAACTATTTTCACATTGATCTTGGAAGCAATGGCAACATCTCACAATTCAAAACCTTGGCACAGGGGTGACCCTTCCATAAAGCAACTAAAGCAACTGCTTTGGTCCAACATTTATAGAGAGGCCGCCCCATTTTTTGTTATACTTTATACATTATGTATAAGGTTTAAAAAGGTTCCGTAAAGTGAAAATGTTTGATTTCTTTCTTTAACAAGTATAGAGAAGAAGGATTTGCAATTGCTATGATTTTCGCCAAGAAAATTGCACTTGAAATGAATATTGAACCCGAATTTCATAATAAACGTATGATATATATAGGAAGTAACAATTTGATGAGAATTTTGATCATAAAATCTCAAAATCTTTCGAAGAGTCCTTTGGAGTTGATTACTTTATACATAGTAGACGAAGCTATTTTTTCACTTCAAAATAGATTTTAACAGTTCGAAGCATATGAAAATACTTTTGGTTTTCTATTTAGCGGTAAAAATTAAGATCACTAGATGATAAAAATTTGAAAAAATATTGCTTTAATGTTGAATGTTCCTTAAAGCATACTAATCAATTCGATAGTGATGGTTTAGATTTATTTTCAGAATTAAAAATATTAAGAAAAATAGTACAATTAGAGGATAACATAATTGATACACTCGGTCAAATAAAAAAAATTAGTTTTTTTTCCAATGCCTATATTACTTATGGGATAATGTTAATAACTGTTATATCCGTCGTTTCAGCAGAAAAAAATTTTCAAAATTAAAATTGATAAAATCTCACCTAAGATCAACAATGTCTCAATAAAGGTTAAATGGATTAATTGTATTGTCAATTAAGAAACACTTAGTATGAGTTATTGATTATAAAAAAATTATTAATAACTTTGTATCTAAGAAACGCTAGAAAAAATAGACTTCAAATAAAAAAATAATTTATTTTTTACAAAAAGTTAAAGCCCCTCGTAAAATTTGGCTTTAGGCCACAAAACTCGCCGGGCCGCTCTGCTTGGCACAAATCAATGTTGGAGATAAGAGGGTTCTGTTGTAATATTCCATGTGATTGATGTTTTAGTTGCTATTCTTTTAGGGTGAAAGTGAAAATAGAAAGATATTTTGCTCTTGGAGGTTTTAATTTTTCCTTTTCGATTTTCTACAGATATTTGCATCTCTTTGCCTTGATGGGTGGCCGTTGGAATTGGAAGGAGTGTGAAGAGGAGGGTTCAAATACATATTTCGTCATGTCCTGTTGGTCTTTGGTATAGTTAAGCATGTGTCTAGCAGTTGGTGATGATAAATTTAAGATTCAACCTTTGTATTTTGCCTATTACATTACATACTTGATTGCACAATGATTGTATGTATATATTGTTAAGATAGAAAAAATCAGGTGTTATGCGAGAACTAGTAACGTAATAATTGAACGACGATAAATCAGACAATAAAAGAGAAACCTACCAAAAGAGACACAAACATTTAACGTGGTTCGGTCAATTAACCTACGTCCACGACGGAGATGAGCAATCCACTATAATAAAAGAGAGTACAAAATAACGAGAGAACAACCTCACGAAGAGGCAAACACAAGTGACACACTAACACTTGTCCCGTAAAGTTCTTCCCCTAAACACGACTCTCAAATACCATATGGCTATATTGTGGATGCTACTGAATGAGAAGGAAAGATCTTCAATTTACAGAAGTTCAAACATTTTCCTACAAGAAAAAAGGGACTAGCCAAATATGGAAAAATTATAATTTCTTTTTACAGGAGGAAAACCCAATGGAAAACCCAATTGTGATAAATATGTTATCCTTTCCTTCAAGAGATAGAAAAACCAAATATGATAAAAAATCAGGACATCAGAAAATCAGGACATCAACTTATAATTGCAACTTTCTGCTTCTAACTGCTGAATGTGTTACATGCTCTTGTGCATCAGTACGTTTAAGCTTATACTTATCAAATAGTGTTAGCACTTCTTTTCTTTTTTTAATTTTAAAGCGGACGATGTATTTAACAAAATTTTCCAATATTTGTACATGGTTGAGTGAGCATTATGAGTTATAGTATAAACTTAGTGCATGCTTAAGTGTTTTAATAAAGTAAAAAATATAGACATAATTAATTATGGATAAGCAAGAAATGAATGCATATGAGTTACATATTGGCAATATTTGATTAGTGGAGAATTTAAACTTAAAAGTTTTAGAAACTCGCCATCTTTAAACACGCCTTGCATCGACTAAAGATTACGAAAACTTCAAAAAACTTAGAAACACACCATTTTAGCATATAAATTGCTTTGCTACTAGAGAGAATTACTCAAAACATTTTGAAATGCTTGACATTTTGGCTATCTTAACATTTTTTTTTTTTTTTTGTTTTTGTTTCCTACTGTGTCCGTCAAATCTAAGACCTCTAATTAAGCGTGAAGGCATTTTATGTATCACATGAGCTTGCCTAAAGTGAACATCATAGCATTGAAGTGTTTTAAAGGAGTCAAGATCAAGAAGGCTAGACATGTAATAATTGACTACACTTAACTCCTTAGAATTGACTTAGGGGTATTTGGGTCATTTGAAGCCAAATGCCCTCTCTAGTATAAATAGCCCTTTAGGATTTTATTTTAAGTCTACTTGATGAATGATAAACTTGAAGACATCAAGTCTCACTCTTTATCCTTATCTTTTAATTAATGCATTTATGTTTATGCCTTTAATTTTCTTTATTGATTTCATTAGTGCTAAATTAGTCTTAGTAGGTGAACAATTAGTAGTGAATGCTTAATTGCTTAATTACTTTATCCGGGTTTTCAAGAGTTGCCAATCTCTCGAGGATTTCATAGCTTAGGGTTACAATTGATTGAGTTCATAGAGGTAATTAGACTTTATATCCTAATTGGTTCTTGTTCTTCCATTCAATTGTAGGTCTAACTCTTATTTTCATAGTTTCGGATTACAATTGATTGAGATCATAGAGGTAACCAGACTTCATATCTTAATTGGTTCTTGTTCTTCCAATCAATTGTAGGAGCTCTTTTTGTTGATTCCATGTATTTTGCTATATTCATTTTCTCGATATGATTTTGTATCATCTTGGTATCAAAACTCAACTTGAAAACTGGAAGAAACTTTTGAACTGAGAGTCTACAAGAAAACAGGCCATTAGCTAGAAACCAAAATACTAGCTAACTTACCAAGATTGCTAGCTAACTTCACTTTAGCTAAGAAAGTGACCTTAGCTAAATTCCATAGCTAATATATTCTTAGCTAAATTTTAGCTAGAAAAATATATTATCCGTTGCTAATATAGCTAGGGATTTTTGCTTGACATTAATCCCTCGCAATCATTAGCTAGCACATGTGGTAGCTAAATTCCGAAAAAAAATTGTTTGGTCAATGTTGACTTTGTTGAAATGTAGCTAGGTTATTAGCTAGGGATTTATTCCATGCTAATATTTGCTACGACTAAGTTAGCTAAATTCCAAGCAAATTTCATGCTTATTAGCTAGGAATATTCCTAGCTAAACTCATACGTTCTAGCCTTTCTCGATATTTGCCTAGAAACTTTCCCTAGCTAAATTACTAGTAGAATTTTTGTCAAGGTCATTCTATAGCTAATTTGATAAATATCCTAGCTTATATTTTGTTTGGCTTGGGATATTTTCCGGGCTAAATCTAGCTAGGAATAATTCCTATTTTATATAGGATGAAATACGAATATAATTTTCTACATAATTCGACATAAGACGAAATAAGTAACTAAATTCATTAATTTGCACGTAAGCATAATCATAGTAACATTAATCCTAAAACAACGAAGTATATATATGTCTATTGGAAAATAAAACGTTTATTAAATTAAATAATTAATAACATAAACATTACTATTTTAAGATATGTTTGGGGAGACAACCAGGGCCATTTAGTGATGGTTGAGAAGTTAAACCAAGCATCTCACGCACGATAGCACGAGCCGCAACTCTTACTTCTTCTTTCATATCCTCCCGAATACCCGCTTCCATTCGTGCCAACATGTTCTCCATCCGTTCACTAGTGCACGATCAAGAAGTTGCTGAAATTTGGGTGTTTTAAAAACTTGTTGGGTAGGAACATTTGGAGGATTAGGATCACTAGAGGATGCACAATTAGTGTCCACTGAATCTGCCAAAAGATAATTTTTGGGACCAAGACCATGTATTCTTCCTTTTTTGCCCCTCCAACTGTGAAATCCTCTTTTTCGGTAGTTGCTCATTTGGTATAGTTTTCGTACTATCATTCTACCAAGACCCGTATCTTGGGGTCACAAATCCAAAAGAAGATGAAGAATGATAACTTTACCAGCTAAATTGTTACTAATTCATCGAAGCTATATTTGAACTTCATACAACTGTAATCTGACTCAATGGCGAATCCAAAATTTAAAGTGATGGGTGCTCTAACTTCTTTACCATAAATATATACATACAGTTAAGAAAAAGCATCACTCACTTGTCTTTCTTCGTCAGTGCATCTTAATTATCATATTATATGGGTGGAGCTAATCTATAAAGAAAGCTTATCTACTGCATAAGTGTGAAGCAGATAAAGACTCAGCAGGTATTGCACCGGAGAAATGAGATAAAAACATACCCACATTCTGAGAAGAAGTAGGTGCTTGTTGACGACCAATATTCAGAGAAGCATTGCTTGTTGACCACCAACATTTTGAAAAGCAGAATTGATTCGTTGAGTAGGGACATCTTGAGACGTATGTACAAGCTGATGAAAATTACTTTCATGAGATGAGTCAATGTGTTGATTTGAACCTACTGTTGAGATGTAGGGGTTGATGTTTCACTAACATCCGCCTGAGAAGTGTTCGGTAGCTGCTGGTAGCCTCCTCCTCCTTTGTTAGACATTTCCCCACGACCTCCCCAACTACGTTTAGTTTCTCTTCCCCTTGTCATACTTCCTGATCAAATCTAACAAGAAAAGTAGCATAATACACCAACCAACCAGAAGAAGTAAAATATGAATAAATTTGACCAGCCAATTATTTTGAGCATAATATAAACTTTAATTGATGATTAATTTCAGTTTGAGCCTGGAAAATATCAACAAACTCCATCCAACATAGTCACTCATGTAGCATATGGCATAATTGAAAAAAAAATTGCATTTAGAATAGTGCTAATAGACCAAATTTACATTTATCTATTGATGCATCAATTTCATAAGAATAACACTTAAGCTGCCATGAAAAATATATTTATGGCATAGTAAATTTTCAATTTGACTGAAAAACTTTGCAATCTTCACATACAAATTAAATCAAGTTGCAAAATAACTAGCATAGCAATAAAAGAAAATGGACAAAAAAGTTGCAGTAAAAAGCTATTTGCTATACTCAATATTTATTGCCATTCAATATTATCATTTTCACTATAATTTTGCTCGAATTTCAATCACTTTGTTCATCTTCTTCATCTTCATCATATTCAAAATCAAATTCTTCTATCTCTTCGTCATTTTCAAAAGCATCAATATTATGTGCTATTTCAGTTTCAGCAGTCTCTTTTTCAATGTCATGTACTTCCAGTTCACCATTTTCATGGTGTAAGCAATCAAGATCATCAGTGCATTTGGAAGTACTGCAGGTAAATCCTTATCTTCTTAGTACGGGATATTTTGGGGAATCAATACAGCTTCTAGCTTTTATTTTGCATACCGCCCACCAATCAACTCTATCGTTCTCTTTACTAGAATTTTCTTCAAAATATACTTCTGGTGCTTGTTCAGCCAACACAAAAGGTTCATAGGCATAGTTTGAGAAACTTTTCTTATGATTGATATCGATTAGACCATATTGATTATGGACCTTCATCCATTGATCCATAGTTGGATCAAACCAATCACATTTGAATAAAACAAGGGTAATTCTTTTCTTTGTCGGATTAGAATACTCTAGTTGTATCACGTCAATGAGTAATCCATAGTAGTCACTTTCATAGTCACTCCAACTTTTTTCCTTTGATACACACACCACTATCCATAGTTCATTTATTATGTAAGAGTGTCGAACTTATAGCCATTTGTGAAATATTAAGGCCATGTTTGCACCAACTTATAAGGACCAGAAGCTAAGGCTTTCAATCGCTTGTCAGTTATGTTATTAGCTGGATTATGAACCTATTAACAAATAGACCAAGAGTATGTTTAGTTAAATATAAATTTTAAGTCAAAATAAATAAAGACTACAATTCTTTAATTCAATTGTAATTTAGTCACATAAGCTTCAAACCACTTGGCAAATCTACTATTTGTCTCTTTATCAATTTGCTCGAGGCTAATATTTTCTGAATTCCTTTTCAATTCAGCTTCAAAGATACTACAAAAGTAGTACAATTATGGTTATGTTAGTCCATTCATGTAATATATACGAACTATATTAGCAAAAGATATTAACTTGCCGGACGAATTGTTGAACCTCCTCACAATTTAACAGAACATACAATTGTGCCGCATCCCACTCATCATCGGTCAAATATCGACCTTCTTTCCCCCACTCGAACGTCTTATATGTAAAAAGATGGACAAACAACCATCAGGTGCATCAACTTCATCTCCATCATCATTTCGGGTAACTTTGTTTAGCCTAGTCTGCACGTTAGGCTGGAAATAATGAGAATGAATGTTGAAATTTCTTGAATGATATAAGCTTCACATATTGATCCCTCGACACGGGCTCTATTTTTCGCCTTATTTTTGTAAGTGTGTATCTCCCTACAATTAAAATATATTTTAGTGTGTAGTTAAGTAAATAAATTAATTATCTAGTCAAAGATTCAGTTTAGTCTCTTACCGCTCAAAATGATACATCCACTGAAACTGAACTGGACCTCCAACTATTGCTTTATATGCTAAATGAATCGGAATATGTTCCATGGGATCAAAGAAACTAGGAGGAAATAGTTTCTCTGTAATCTTTATGATTTCTTCAAGATTTTGTAGATCTTCTACTTTTAAAACAGTTGCACATAAACCTTTAAAAATAAGCTGATCTCTGTTAAGGTATTCCAAATTGGCTCTGGCCAAAAATCTCGAAATGCAATTGGTAGCAACCTTTCTAGAAATACATGACAACCATGGCTATTAATCCTTGATAATTTATAATATTCCATGTCTACACATCTAGATAAATTGGAGGCATAACCATCTGAAAAACCTTAAACTTTTTACGCATTCACATATTAACTTTCTTTGTTCTTTTGTTAGTGAGTATGCTGCCTTTGGCTTCAAAAGTTTCCCTTGATGCTCCTTCAATTCAATCTCTGGACGATTTCAATAAGTCTGCACATCCATTCTAGCTTTTAAATTGTCTTTTGTTTTATCTTTTACATCCATTACTGTATTGAATATATTATCAAACACATTTTTCTCGATATGCATCGAGATTATGTCGAATAATATTAGTGCACTAATATGGTAATTCTCAGAAAATACTTTGGTTTGTCCAATTATGTTGATCCCCAAATCCTGGCAACTTACTCAGAGACACGATTATCGAAAATCTTTGGCAAGTCACGCACATTGTTCCAAACTTCTTCACTAGACAACCTAGGAGAAGGAGCAGAGTGCTCAACTCTTCCTTTCAAAAATGATTTTTCATCCTTCCGAAATGAATGACCTATTGACAAAAATTGATGATGACAATTAAAGAATGAAGACTTTCTTCCATCTTTTAAATTAAATGCCTTACTTTTTCCCATACAACAAGACAATGCCAAATGACCGTGGGTTATCCATCTAGACAACATTCTATAAGCTGGAATGTCATTAATAGTCCACATAAGTGCAGCTCACATTTGAAAATTTTGTTTCTTATAAGAGTCATAAGTCTCAGCCCCATCAACCCATAATTGCTTCAATTAATCATTAAGAGGTTGTAAGTATAAGTCTAGATTCTTCTTGGGGAATTTTAGACCAGGAATGAGAAGACTTAAGAACATATACGGGCTACTCATGCACATTCCGGGTAGAAGATTGTATAGTGTTTATTACTGGCCAACAAGAATAAGGATGGGAGACCATAAGGACTAAACCCATCAACTGCAAGTCCAAGCCTAATATTTCCAAGCTCAACTGCAAACTCAGGATGGCATTGATAAAACTTTTTCCATGCTTCTCCATCACTTGGAAGACTCATTACCCCAGGTTCTCGACGAGATTTCTGGTGCCATTTCATATGTTCAGCAGTCTTTGTTGACATATATAATCTCTGTAATCTCGGAGTTATAGGAAAGTAGCGTAGTACTTTATATGGAACATCTTTTTGCCTTCCATTACGTCCTCTCTTAGGCTTATAGCATGGGTGACCACACTTTGGACAATTTATTTTGTCTTTGTTATCCTTATAATAAGGGATACAACATGTCTCGCATACATCTATCTATTCATATCCTAGCCCAAGTTTGACAACCATTTGCTTAGTCCTATAGTAATCATTGGGTAACTTAGCATCTTCGGGTAAGATCTCCTTCAGAAATAGTAAAATTTGGTTATAACAATTGTCACTCATGTTAAACTTGGATTTAACGCTCAGCAGCCTGCACACCGCTAACAACGTAGAATGATTAACACATCCATTAAACAATGGCTCTTATGAAGCTTTTAGCATATCAAAAAATTCTTGAGCATTTCGATGAGGAGGTTGTTCTTCTTCATCATCCAAATCAAATCCATCATTTTCAAAGTTGAAACTAGGACCGATTGCATCCAAGACCATAGTGCAATACAAATTTACTGTTGTCCTATCAAGACCTATTTCACTTCTTGTATTAGCATTTGATTGAGGCTTAGGAATTGGTACAAAAGGCTCCCCATGTGATTCCCATCGATAGTAATTAGGCATGAAACCGTTACTGTACAAATGTACTTTAACATCATGAGGTTCAAGAAACCCACTAATGTTTTTACATCTTGAACATGGACACCTTATACTCCCATTAGAAATGAATTCATGTTGCATTAATGCAAACTCTACAAATTCGTGTACACCTTCTAGGAACTCAGTAGTTACTCCTTTCCGACTTGGTACTAGTCTATTATACATCCAGATACGATCAGCTCTAAAGGAACTCATTCTTCCTATCTAATAACAAACAATGACAAAGTTAGATTTTTCTTCTTGAAACAAATGTGATGCTATTAATTTCTGTAACTACCGTGCATCTTTAATGTGTATGATAATTGAAACTAACTCCTCTTATATGAGAAAATAATTTGAAAATAAGTTTTTGCACTGTAACCCAGTAAAAAAAAATTATTTCGCTCCAAAATACTCGAATAACTTAAGATAAGAGGCTTCTAATAATTCTACGGTTGATGGCAACAAGATATTTATACAATAGCGAATCCAAAATTTAAAGTGATGGATGCTCTAACTTCTTTATCATAAAATTATTATCTGCCACATTGTATAAGAACATGTAGCTATTAAAACTTAGGGATGGAAAAAGATAAGGAGAAAATTAAAACTAAGGTTATCATTAAAAGAAGTTCTATTAATTATAATGTATCTTACAGGTGCAAATTTCTTTTTTTTTTCTATTGTTTATACATAGTATACTGAGCAACTATTTTAAATTTCTTCACCATGTTTCATGTATAAGAAAGCTCTTAATTCTATTCACCTCAACAAACCAAACTAATAGTTTTCAAACTTTGACTCAGTTAATAGCTCTTATCTACTTGAAACTAACCCTTCTTAGTTCTGAAATTACACAACACAAGAACAAGAATCGAAAGATATCGCTGGAAAATCACCATATATATTCCTTCACACCAGTTGCTTAGTTCAAATTTTTGTACAAAGATTTATATATATAATCATTCTGAACCAACTTAATTGTATGTTAAGAAGTAAAATAGTTTCTCATAACTTTATTTGTCAGCTTATTACTGATTGTCAATATGAGTACACATGGTTCTAGTCAAATGCAATGGGTGCTTGAGCACTGTAACAACTCGGCCGGTCATTCCGTGAGATTAGCTCCGTTTTCCCTGTTTCGATTTTGTCATGGGTTATTTAACCTAATTATGTTGTGTTGGGTCGGTTGGTTTGGGTTCAGAGTGGTCGTGGTGAGAAAAGAGACACTCAGTCTCTTAAGTTGGCCTTATGGTTAAAAAAGTCAACCGGAAGTTGAATATTAGGCAAGCAACCTCAGAATGTGGATTTTATAGCCCGGATAGCTTCGTTAGGTGATTTGGGAATTAGGAGTGTGTTCGAAATATGATTTTGATGTCCAGAGTAGAATTAGGCTTGAAATGGCGAAATTGAGTTTTTGGCATTTTCCGGTCGGCAGTGAAAAATAGGCTATCGGGGTCGGAATGGAATTCCGGAAGTTGGAACAGGTTTGTAGTATCATTTTGGATGTGTGTGCAAATTTTCAGGTCAATCTGACGTGTTTTGGGTGGTTTCGGCATCTTTGGCGAAATTTAGAAGTTTCTAAGTTCTTAGGCTTGAATCCGAGGTGGAGTTGGTGTTTTGGTGTTGTTTCGAGGGTTTCGAAGGCTCGAATAAGTTTGAGTGAGGTTATGGGATGTGTTGGCATGTTTGGTCGAGGTCCCGAGGGCCTCGGGTGAGTTTCGGGAGGTAATCAGACCAAGTTCATGGCTTTGAGAGTTGCCGATTTTTCTTCTGTTCTGTTGCAGAGGTTTCTTCTTCGCGATCGCGAGAGGAGGCTCGCGATCGCGTAGAGAATTCGTGGAGGCAGTCAAGTTTGTTCTTCGCATTCGTGAAATAAGTTTTGCGATCACGATGGTTGATTTGGTGAGGCATCACGAACGCGTGGAGTTTACGTCGCGTTCGCGTAAGGTTAAGTGGACCGAAGCTGGGGCCACACATTTGTTAATTGCGAACGCGGTCAGTGGTCCGCGATCGCGTAGGAGTGAGGGGCAAAGCATCGCGTTCGCATGATGAGGGGCGTTTTCGCGTAGTGTTATTTCAGGAGCCAGCAAAGTTATTCTTCGCGATCGCGAGGGTCTTTCCGCGATCACGATTAAGGAAAAATGCCTGGGCAAAATGTTTAAATAGAGGACTTCGTGATTTTTAGCCCATTTCCCACAATTTTTGAGCGGCTTTGAAGCTTTTTGAGAGGGATTTAAGAGGGAATCGAAGGGAAACACTTGGAGGTAAGATTTTTGAATTCAATACTTGATTCTATGTTGATTTCTAGCTAATTAGACCTCAAATTTGTGGGATTTGAACCCTAAAAATTGTAGAATTAGGGCTTATGATTTGGAGACTTTTGAGTGGGGATTTGAAGGTCCATTTGGGGTCCAATTCTGATGTTCTTGGTATGTATGGACTCGTGGGAGGATAAGGATTCTTGTGATGTGATTTTTATCAAATTCCGATATGTGGGCTCGGGGGTCGGGTTTGACCAATTTCGAGATTTGTGCTTAATTTTGATAATTTTCGAATGGGCTTTGTTCCTTGGCATATAATAATGATATAAATCTAATTTTAGCTAGATTTGGAGAATTCGGATGCCGAGTCTAGAGGAAAAGGTATTGTGGGCTAGGATATTAGCCGGTTTTGAGGTAAGTAACGTTTCCAAACTTGGTTATGAGGGTTCGAAACCTCTAGCTATATGCTATATGATTATAATTTAGGTGATGCACATGCCAAGTGACGGGAGTTCGGGCGTACACCGAGTGATTTGTGGTCTCGTTCATCCCATGGCACCGTCTAGTAGCTATTTCGTACTGATATCCGTACTTTTATTGACGTGGTTAATGTGAACATGCTAGAAATCATGCTAAGTCAAATGTTAGGGCTTCACGCAGAAAATGCTGAGACCTGAGTGGTCGTATATTGCTGTCTCCTTATGTGTTTAATTGATTTTGTATACTCAGTCATGTCATAGCATATTATTTCATGTCTCAGTCTCGGTAATTGTTGATTTTATATATATATCATTGTTTCGGGATAGTTCATGCATTTGTGAGCCCATGTGAGCGAGACTGGAGATTAATGACTGAGTGAGGCCGAGAGCCTGTTATTGAGACAGTTATGAGATCGGACTGCACAACGCAGCGATACTCTTATCATGCCTTCATTGGCTTGATATAGAGCTTGGGCCAATAGGAGCCCCTCCAGAGTCTTTACACCCCCAGTGAGCGCATTCATATTGAGGGATGGACCTTCCCTGGACATGGATCTTGTCCGAAGTTGATGTTATGTGAGGGAAGGATCGTCCCTAGACATGGATCTTGTCCGAGTGTTGTATTTTGGAGATGGATCTTCTCCGTGGGGGCTGGATTGACCTTTTCCTCAATACTGAGTGACTACGGTCACCAGTGTTTATGCATATTCCGTGATAGACTTTCCCTGGGCCTGAGAGCCATATACAGTACTGAGTGGACATTTGTGTGAGAGCTGTGAGCACTATGTGCATTTCCACACTGTTAATACATTGGCATGTGGGGTACTGAGATATACCTGGGTTACCTATCATATCGGTCATATTCTGTTTTCATTATCTATTGGAACTGTGAGCATGCCTAAGTTCTGTGTACTGTTTTCATTACAATTATTGAGGTTCAGTCTGTCACTACCTCTCAGCGTGTAGTTTGGGTTCGTTACTTCTGAGTTGGTGTCTCACGTCACCCCATGCACCGTGTGTGCAGATCCAGGTAGATCTGGACCCGGTAGTGGTTGCTGAGCGGCTGTCGGAGTTCCTTTGGAGGCATCGAGGTAGCAGCTGGCGATCGCAGCCTCGATTATCTCCTTCTCTATCTACCTGTCATATTTATTTATTTCAGAAAACTTTATGTCGGCATTGTATTTTGATATTCGATGTAGTAACTCATGACTCGGTGACACTAGATATGGGTTCAGGTTTTCTCTTACTTATGTTTTCAATGATGATTAAACTCTTAAATGCTTTATAAATATGAGACTTTTGCTACAAATATAATGGATTTTCTGAAAATATCTGTTAACAAATGAAATGTGTGGCTTTCCTGATTTCACAATAGGCGCCATCACAACTGGGTATTTCGGGGTTGTGACAAATTGGTATCAGAGCCCTAGGTTAAATAGGTCTCGCAAGTCATGAGCAGATTTAGTAGAGTCTTGTGGATCAGTACGGAGACTTCTGTACTTATCTTCGAGAGGCTACAGAACCCTTAAGAAAAATCTCGCATTCTTGAATTCTGTCGTGCGAATCTGTTGATTCCTGGAACTAAACTCTATTGTTTTCATTCTCTCACAGATGGTGAGGACTCGCGCTACCGATCAAGGTGACCAGACACTAGCTAGACCAGCAAGAGGTCGAGGCCGTGGCAGAGGGAGGGGCGCAACTCGCGCAGTAGCCGGGGAAGTACCTGTGGATCCTCCTATTTTTCAGGATCAGTTCCCCGCCACAGATGTTCCAGCGGGACCAGCTCAGGCACGGACAGTGCCTATTGTGATCCCGGGTCTTCAAGAGACTCTAGCTCAGATTCTGACTATGTGCAACAGCCTTGCACAGGCAGTCACTGTTTCTTCTACTGCCGCTACTTCTCAGGCCGGGGGAGGCACTCAGACTCCAACTGGCCGTACACTCGAGCAGGTTTTTCAGGGGCTTCAGACATTGGAGGCAGCTCCAGCCCAGCCGGTTACCCCAGCCCAGGATTTTGTGATCCCAGTTAGGCCAGACGATGAGCAGCGCAGGTTGGAGAGATTTAGTAGACTGTAGCCTCCGACTTTCAGTGGTACTAAGGGAGAGGATGCCCAGGGATTCTTAGACAAGTGTTAGAGGATTCTTTGCACAACAGGGATATTGGAGGTCAGTGGGGTCCCATTTACTACCTTCCAGTTCTCAGGATCTATACTCGCCTGGTGGGAGGCCTATGAGAGGTGTAGACCTGTTGATGCAACACCCCTTACCTGGCATCAGTTCTCCATTCTTTTCCTGGAGAAGTATATACCGCAGTCCCGCAGGGAGGATCTGCGCAGGGAGTTTGAGCAGTTGCGTCATGGGGACATGACCGTGACACAGTATGAGATGAGGTTCTCCGAGTTGGCCCGTCATGCTATTTGGCTAGTTCCCACATATAGGGAGAGGATTAGGAGGTTCATTGATGGCCTCACTTATCAGCTTCAGATTTTTCTGACCAGGGAGAGCGTATCTGGCGCTTCTTTTGAGGAGGTGGTTGACATTGCAGAGAGATTGAGTCAGTTCGCCGCCAGGAGCGAGTCGAGAGGGAGGCCCGCCTCGAGGGTCTGGTAGTTTTGGTGGTGTTCATTCAGAAGGTCAGTCTCAGCACAGCAGAGGCCGCTCATTTAGGCCTTCTCATCCAACCCCCCCTCCCCAGCCTACAATGGTGCATCATCTGGGCATGGTCCCAGCAGCTCTCATTCGGGCCGTTCCTCATTTAGTGCTCTTCCAGCCCAGAGTTCATCTCGGCCACCATTAGTTTAGGGTTCCTCGGCGCATGGTTCTTCTAGTGGTTATTCTGGTTCTAGGGGTTCCCTTCAGTCCCCACCGTCATTTGCTGAGAGGGGTTGCTTTGAGTGTGGTGATCCGGGTCATATCAAGAGGTTTTGTCCCCGTCTTTCGGGAGGTTCATTCCAGCAGAGGAGCCAGCCTTCAACTTCACTACCAATTACTTCACCACCCGCCTAGAAGCTAGGGTTGGGGGGCCAGTCAGCTAGAGGCTGCCCTAGAGGGGGAGGTCGATCAGGTGGAGGTCATGCTCGATTTTATGCACTTCCAGCCAAACCAGATGCTATGGCCTTAGATGCGGTGATTAAGGTATTGTTTTAGTATGTCACCGAGGTGCTTCGGACTTATTTGATACAGGTTCCACATATTCTTATGTTTCATCATACTTTGCTCATTTTCTGGATACGCCTCAAGAGTCCTTAGTTACATCAGTTCATGTGTCGACTCCGGTGGGCGATACTATTATTGTGGACCGTGTGTACATGTCTTGTGTGATATCTATTGGGGTTCTGGAGACCCGAGTGGATCTGTTATTACTTAGCATGGTTGCCTTTGACGTGATTTTGGGCATTTATTGGCTATATCCGTGTCATGTTGTTTGGATTGTCACGCTAAGACCGTGACCTTAGCGATGCCAAGACTTTCGAGAGTAGACTGGAGAGGTTCTGTTGAGTATGTGCCTAGTAGGGTGGTTTCTTATCTGAAGGCTCATCGTATGGTAGAAAAAGGGCGTTTGTCGTATTTGGATTTTGTGAGGGATGTCAATGTTAGGACTCCCACTATTGATTCTGTTCCTGTGGTCCGTGATTCTCCAGACGTGTTTCCTGTTGACCTGCCAGACATGCCACCTGACAGGGATATTGATTTTGGTATTGATTTGGTGCCGAGCACTCAGCCCATTTCTATTCCTTCATATCGTATGGCACCGGCGGAGTTGAAGGGATTGAAAGAGCAACTTCAGGAACTCCTAGATAAGGGGTTCATTCGGCCTAGTGTGTCACCTTAGGGCGCGTCGGTGTTGTTTGTAAAGAAGAAATATGGTTCTATGAGAATGTGTATTGACTACAGGCAGTTGAAAAAGGTTACAGTCAAGAATAAGTATCCCTTGCCTCGTATTGATGATTTGTTTGACCAGCTTCAGGGAGCCAGAGTGTTCTTCTAAGATTGATTTGAGATCCGGGTATCATCAGCTAAAGATTCGAGATTCTAATATTCTCGAGAAAACTTTCAGGACTCGTTATGGTCACTATGAGTTTATGGTGATGTCTTTTGGGCTCACCAATTCCCCAGCAATGTTCATGCATTTGATGAACAACGTGTTTCAGCCATACTTGGATTCTTTTGTTATTGTGTTCATTGATGACATCTTGGTATATTCTTATAGCTAGGAGGAGAACGCTCAGCATTTGGGAGTTGTTTTGCAGAGATTGAGGGAGGAGAAGCTTTATGCAAAGTTCTCCAAGTGTGAGTTTTGGCTTGGCTCAGTAGCTTTCTTGGGGCACGTGGTGTCCAGTGAGGGTATTCAGGTTGATACGAAGAAGATAGAGATGGTGTAGAGTTGGCCTAGACCGTCCTCAGCTACAGAGATTAGGAGCTTCCTTGTTTGGCGGGATATTACCGTCGCTTTATGGAGGGGTTTTCTTATATTGCTTCACCCTTGACCAAATTGATCCAGAAGGGTGATCTATTCAGGTGGTCGGATGAGTGCGAGGAGAGCTTTCAGAAGCTCAAGGCTGCTTTGATCACAACTTTAGTGTTAGTATTTCCATCAGCTTCAGGTTCTTATACCGTATATTGTTATGCCTCGAGGATAGGCATTGGTTGTGTATTGATGCAGGAGGGTAGGGTGATTGCCTACTCCTCGCGCCAGTTGAAGACTCATGAGAAGAATTATCTAGTTCATGATCTCGAGCTAGCAGCCATTGTTCACGCCTTGAAGATCTGGCGTCATTATTTGTATGGGGTGCATTGTGAGGTTTTTACTGATCATCGTAGTCTGCAGCATCTGTTTAAGCAGAAGGATTTGAATTTGCATCTGAGGATATGGTTGGAGCTTCTCAAGGACTATGCAATCACTATTTTATACCATCCGGGGAAGGCCAATGTAGTGGCCGATGCCTTGAGTCGTAGATCAGAGAGTTTGGGGAGTCTAGCATATCTCCCTACAGCAGAGCGACCATTGGCACTTGATGTTCAGGCCTTAGTGGTCCAGTTAGTGAGGTTTGATCTATCATAGCCTCGCCGGGTATTGGCTTGCGTAGCTTCCAGATCTTCTCGTTATGACCGGATCAGATAGCGCCAGTATGATGACCCACACTTGCTCGTTCTTCAAAATAGTGCCCGACGATGTGATTCCAGGGATGTAGTTATTGGTGATGATGGGATTATGAGGATGCAGGGTCGGATCTGTGTGCCCAATGTGGATGGGCTTCAAAAGTTGATTCAAGCAGAGGCCCATAGCTCGCGGTATTCCATCCATCCGGGTGCCGCGAAGATGTATCAGGATCTGAGACAGTATTATTGGTGCAGGCGGATGAAGAAGGATATTGTTGAGTTTCTAGATCGGTGTCTCAACTGTCAGCAGGTAAAGTATGATCACCAGAGGCCAGGTGGGTTGCATCATAGGTTGGATATTTCGGAGTGGAAATTGGAGCGGATCACCATGGACTTTGTAGTTGGGCTCCCACGGACCTCGAGGAGGTTCGATGCTATATGGGTCATTGTGGATTGGTTGACCAAGTCTGTGTACTTCATTTCTATTGGTACTAGTTATTCTTCGGAGCGGTTAGCTGAGATTTATATCAGGGAGATTGTCCGGTTGCAAGGTGTCCCAATTTCCGTCATTTCTGACAGAGGTACTCAGTTCACATCTCAGTTTTGGAGGGTCGTGCAGAGAGAGTTGGGTACTCAGGTCGAGTTGAGAAAAACATTGCAACCTCAGACTGACGGGTAATCAGACCTCAGGGAGATTGTCCGGTTGCTTGAGCACTATAACAACTCGGCCGGTCATTCCATGAGATTAGCTCCGTTTCCCCTGTTTCGATTTTGTCATATTTTATTTAAACTAATTATGTTTTGTTGGGCCGGTTGGTTTGGGTTCAGAGTGGTCGTGGTGAGAAAAGAGACACTCAGTCTCTTAAGTTGGCCTTATGGTTAAAAAAGTCAACCGGAAGTTGAATATTAGTTAAGCAACCTCAGAATATGGATTTTATAGCCCGGATAGCTTCGTTAGGTGATTTGGGAATTAGGAGTCTGTTCCGAATGTGGTTTTGATGTCCAGAGTAGAATTAGGCTTGAAATGGAGAAATTGAGTTTTTGGCGTTTTCTGGTCGGCAGTGAAAAATAGGCTATCGGGGTCGGAATGGAATTCCAGAAGTTGGAACAGGTTTGTAGTATCATTTTGGATGTGTGTGCAAATTTTCAGGTCAATCTGACGTGTTTTGGGTGGTTTCGGCATCTTTGGCGAAATTTAGAAGTTTCTAAGTTCTTAGGCTTGAATCCGAGGTGGAGTTGGTGTTTTGGTGTTGTTTCGAGGGTTTCGAAGGCTCGATTAAGTTTGAGTGAGGTTATGGGATGTGTTGTCGTGTTTGGTTGAGGCCCCGAGGGCCTCGGGTGAGTTTCGGGAGGTTATCAGACCAAATTTGTGGCTTTGAGAGTTGTCAATTTTTCTTCTGTTATGTTGCAGAGGTTTCTTCTTCGCGATCGCGAGAGGAGGCTCGCGATCGTGTAGAGCATTCGTGGAGGCAGTCAAGTTTGTACTTCACATTCGTGAAATAAGTTTTGCGATCAGGATGGTTGATTTGGTGAGGCATCACGAACGCGTGGAGTTTAGGTCGCGTTCTCGTAAGGTTAAGTGGACTGAAGCTGGGGCCACACATTTGTTTATTGCGAACGCGGTCAGTGGTCCGCGATCGAGTAGGAGTGAGGGACAGAGCATCGCGTTCGCATGATGAGGGGCGCGTTCGCGTAGTGTTATTTCAGGAGCCATCAAAGTTGTTCTTCACGGTCGCGAGGGTCTTTCTGCGATCACGATTAAGGAAAAATGCCTGGGCAGAATGTTTAAATAGAGGACTTCGTGATTTTTAGCCCATTTCCCACAATTGTTGAACGACTTTGAAGCTTTTTGAGAGGGATTTAAGAGGGAATCGAAGGGAAACGTTTGGAGGTAAGATTTTTGAATTCAATACTTGATTCTATGTTGATTTCTAGCTAATTAGACCTAAAATTTGTGGGATTTGAACCCTAAAAATTGGAGAATCAGGGCTTATGATTTGGAGACTTTTGAGTGGGGATTTGAAGGTCCATTTGAGGTCCGATTCTGATGTTCTTGGTATGTATGGACTCGTGGGAGGATAAGGATTCTTGTGATGTGATTTTTATCAAATTCCGATATGTGGGCTCGGGGGTCGGGTTTGACCAATTTCGAGATTTGTGCTTAATTTTGATAATTTTCGAATGGGCTTCGTTCCTTGGCATAGAATAATGATATAAATCTAATTTTTGCTAGATTTGGAGCAATCGGATGCCGAGTCTAGAGGCAAAGGTATTGTGGGCTAGGATTTTAGCCGGTTTTGAGGTAAGTAACGTTTCCAAACTTGGTTCTGAGGGTTCGAAACCTCTAGCTATATGCTATATGATTATAATTTAGGTGATGCACATGCCAAGTGACGGGAGTTCGGGCGTACACCAAGTGATTTATGGTCTCGTTCATCCCATGGCACCGTCTAGTAGCTATTTGGTACTGATATCCGTACTTTTATTGACGTGGTTAATGTGAACATGCTAGAAATCATGCTAAGTCAAATGTTAGGGCTTCACGCAGAAAATGCTTAGACCTGAGTGGTCGTATATTGATGTCTCCTTATGTGTTTAATTGATTTTGTATACTCAGTCATGTCATAGCATATTATTTCATGTCTCAGTCTCAGTAATTGTTGATTTTATCTATATATCATTGTTTCGGGATAGTTCATGCATCTGTGAGCCCATGTGAGCGAGACTGGAGAGTAATGACTGAGTGAGGCCGAGAGCCTGTTATTGAGACAATCATGAGATCAGACTGCACACTGTAGCGATACCCTGATCATGCCTTCGTTGGCTTGATATAACGCTTGGGCCAATAGGAGCCCCTCCAGAGTCTTTACACCCCCAGTGAGCGCATTGATATTGAGGGATGAACCTTCCCCGGACATGGATCTTGTCCGAAGTTGATGATATATGAGGGATGGATCGTCCTGGACATGGATCTTGTCCGAGTGTTGTATTCTGGAGATGGATCTTCTCTGTGGGGGCTGGATTGACCTTTTCCTCAGTACTGAGTGACTACGGTCACCGGTATTTATGCATATTCCGGGATGGACTTTCCCTGGTCCTGAGAGCCATATACAGTACTCAGCGGACTTTTGTGTAAGAGTTGTGAGCACTACGTGCATTTACACACTGTTGATACATTGGCATGTAGGGTACTGAGTTATACCTGGGTTACTTATATATCATCCATATTCTGTTTTCATTATCTATTGAAAAGGTGAGCATGCCTAAATTCACTGTACTGTTTTCATTACAATTATTGAGGTTCAGTCTGTCACTACCTCTCAGCCCGTAGTTTGGGTTCGTTACTTCTGAGTTGGTGTACTCACGTTACTCCCTGCACCGTATGTACAGATCCAGGTACATTGGGACCCGGTAGTGTTTTCTGAGCGGCCGTCAGAATTCCTTTGGAGGCATCGAGGTAGAAGTTGACGATCACAGTCTCGATTATCTCCTTCTCTATCTACCTGTCATATTTATTTATTTCAGATAACTTTATGTCGGCATTGTATTTTGATATTCGATGTAGTAGCTCATGACTCGCTGACACTAGATCTGGGTTCGGGTTTTCTCTTACTTATGTTTTCAATGATGATTAAACTCTTAAATGCTTTATAAATATGAGGCTTTTGTTGCGAATATAATGGATTTTCTGAAAATATCTGTTAACAAATGAAAGGTGTCTCTTGCCTAATTTCACGATAGGCGCCATCATGACTGGGTCTTTCGGGGTCGTGACAAGCACCCAACACTTCCTACATGGATCCGCCACTGTATTTATGTCAAGAATCAACTTTTTCACTTTTTATACCAACATACTTTTTCTATATTCTTAGAACCGTGGAGGCTTGACATACTATCTACGACGACGTTAATACAAGTTGATAAATTGTGCTACTTTGGCAGACTTCTAATGTAAATATTAAACCCATATATGATGAAATTGTAACAAGGCATCCACAGACTTGGGCAAAGTTACTTCATTTATTTATTTAATTAGCTGAATCAGATCAACTTTCATCAATTTAAGCAACTTAAAATCTTTTTTAATTTTTATTTTATAACTCAAACATATTTTAAATTATATTTATGTGATTATTTAAATTTTAGCAGACACTGGGTTCACACGCAACGCGTGTACCCTAAAACTAGTAATCAGAAAAAACCAAACAAATCATACAAATAGAAACAATTCAAATCATATTACTGAAAAGAACGTCAATTCTATATATAAGATAGGAACATAAATTGTGGGGCTTTTATTTCCATAGTTAACGCAAAATTAAACAATGATCACAACAGTTCTGGTGCGAGAATGATGAACACTCACAATAAATTAAACACTCACAAAAGACCTCTTTGCACATATGCTTTAGGTATAGGAGAAAATCTTACCTTCACGGAAGCTTACAAGCGGTAGCGTTAATGAGAGTTCTTCCTTCACTAAATTGGAAGATGATAGTTAAGGGTTTAGAGAGGTGAAGAGACGTGGAAGAGTGCGTGGGATTTTAGCGAATTTTAAGGAATTGAGATATAGTAATTCCACTAAAATAAGGTAATTAAGGATTTTAATTTACTTTTAAGCCTAACTTTACAAATTAAGAAAAAGGGTTGCCTTTAATATAGAGATTTCAACCAGAATTCAAAGACGGTAACTAAACTTTTATTACCACAACTAAAATTGACAAAAGAAAATTAGCGCCATACTGTAACTTCCCGCTAAACCTTAGCAATGGATTTGGCAAGGAAACGTCTGTAGCTACTTTTTAGCTAGGGATTAGCCACGAAATGTAATTCTAGCTAAAGACAAATTTTCGCAAAAACTTTTAGCGCCAAAATAGGATTCTTGTAACATTTGGCTATAGATTAGCTAAGGAGTGTTTCCTAGCTAGCACATTGATCACATTTTAAAAAGTGTCTACTTTTGTAGTTTCTTTCCTTTTCTTTCTTTTTCATTTGTAATAAACTCAATCTTAACTAGATTAACTTGATATTAGTTCATATTGAGTTTATTTCTAGTTTCTTTGTGTGCTTTGTTTATTTCGTGCCATTTCTTTTATGCTTTTCTCTTTATTTTTGTTGTGAATTATTTGGTTCAAGTCCGTTTGCTTTTAATTGTCCGTCCTTGTGAATACACAACTTCCACTCCACCCCAAAGACGGTTGGAACTTGTTGTGAAACTATGGGAATTAATATTGCTAGCAATTTTGATATTCACTACTTGAGCGGAAAAAGGCAAGAGTGAATAGGACATGAGCACGCAAAAGCCAATTGGTGCAAAGTGTGATACACGAGGGTTGAGCGACATCAAGTGAGTTGTTGAGGACTTTTACTACTAACTTGTTTGCTCGTTTTGTAGGTATCATGGAGTGTGGACAAACTTCTAGTCCTACTTGTGATCCAATGAGTGAGACTCCGATGCATGAAGTTGTTTCTATGCTTTATGACATAAGCGAGAAGGTTACCAACTTAAGTGTTAAGGTTACCAATTTTACCATATGGAAACACAAAATGAACGCACGGTTGAATTCCATGACGAAGGAACCTCACCTGAGGCGACAAGGAAGGGGGCGTAGTATGACGCTTACTAATTCCTTTGTTGCACCCTCTCCTTCGCAAGTGCGAAAAATGCTACAAAGAGGAAAATCGCAACATAACCAACATTTCCAAATACAAAAAAACCCTACCAAAACGACCACACTCACCAAAGGGATCTTATTTTCCTCCACCAAACTACCAACCACGTACCACTACCAACACAAACCACCATTTAGACCTCAAACACACATAACCATAATACCACCACCCCAAATGACCTAACCTAGACCACCAATGAATCTACCTCCCTAACAAAGGCCTCAAGTACCACCAAGGAGGGACAATTTTCCTCCTCCACCACTCATACCACCTCAAGAACCTCGAATGATAAGCGAACTCACTTTTTAACATGATCAAGATGACACCTTGAATGAGTTGGACAACATCCAACAAGTTTTTCATGATAAATATTAGGGGAATGAAGTGAACCAAAGGAGAAGAGGCCAAATGAGTTTGAGAATATCCTTGAAAAATTCAAAGAGAAAAAGTAAGGATGAGAGACAAAAGATAGAGAGAAGTAAGGGAGAGAAAAGTGACAACTCTAGAATGGAAAAAAGAGAGAAAGTGTGGAGTGAAGTGATGAGTTTTCACACGAAAAGAGTGAAGAGCTTGAAAAGAATATGATAGAAAAGAAATAGGGAAAACAAAAAGAGAGTGAGGATTTTCCTTATTCTAATGCTAATTACATTTCTTCTTTTTCTAGTTGTTTTGTGTCTTGTGAAGGAATTTTTGGAGATGAGCTATCAAGTGAAGTTCAATCTATTTTGATGAACTTGGAAGAAAATCAAGCTACCTTTTCAAGAGAACTTTTGAAATTTAATGAACAAGTTCAAGGTAAAGAGAATTTCACTTTAGAATAGATTCAAGGTAAAATAGCTTATTCTTCTACTCATAAGACTTTAGTTGATTGTGGTGACACTTTGAGTTTGAAAGATAGCTATGGCATTGATGAGTTTGATACTTATTTATCTTGTAATGAAAAAAAATAGTTATGACTTGCAACTAGTTAGGAGTTCTTGTGCACTATTAGATGATTCTAGTTCTTCTTTGTTTAATGGATCCTTAGTTAGTGATGTATGTGGTGTTCAATCTTATGATACCCCATCTTTATGGGATGATACATGTGATGATTCTTTTGACTCTACTTTAACTTTGATGGAAGATAATTTTGACCTTTATGAAGTAATGAGTCAAGAAGAATGTGTTGATGTCACGACCCAAATTCCCAACCCACGGGATCCTGATGGCGCCTAACACCCTACTTGCTAGGCAAGACAATGTTAGAAATTTACTACCCGCTTTCCTTTCAAAAATTTACTTCACTGTAACAAAACAATTTAAAGTAAATACCAAAACTACTATTGCCCAAAAATAATACTAGACTAATATTCGAAATAGAAATAACGAGCTACAAACTAATACTTAACTACACAACTACTCAGAGTCTGGTGTCACAATCCACAAACTACTAAAGAGTACTACAAATAAATGGGCTAAAATAAATATTTCTCTATTTTGAACGAAATAAAATAGCAATCTAAATAAAGAAGGGAAAACTCCAGGATTCTGCGGACGCCAGCAGATCTATCTCGGGTCTCCGCGCGTATAGAATCAACAACTACTTTCACCTAACTTTAACCAGTACCTTGATATGCACAAGAAGTGCAGAGCGTAGTATCGGTACAACCGACCCCATATACTAACTAAGTGTCGAGCCTAACCTCGACGAAGTAGTGACGAGGCTAGGATAGGACACCACATAAAACTTGGACATATATAAACATACTAGCAGCAACAATAGCAATTAATGAGTTAACATTATATCCAATAATGGGAAGGGATCATGCTATGGGGAATTTAACATAAGGAGTGAGAAAAACAACAAGACAACAATAAACAGTAATCAACACTAATTTAAAGCAACAAGAATAGAAAAGGAACTCGCACGGCACCACCCTTCGTGCTTTTACTCTCATCCTCCCCATATCATAAATAATTATACACGGCATCACCCTTAGTGCTTTTACTCTCACAATGTATTTCATTCAGGCACGGCATCACCCTTCGTGCTTTTACTTATACAATGTATTTCATTCAGGCACGACATCACCCTCCGTGCTTTACACTCTTCCTCACAATAGAATATGTTTGGATCATGCACTGCATCACCCTTCGTGCTTTACACTTCTCCTTACCAATCACATAATCATTAACAACATACAAAAAGGGATTTCACAGGAAATTGATACTTCATCATAGTTTCTATTATCATTTATCATTTCAATCTCAATTCAATATTCACAAGGGATTTCACAAGAAATCAGTTTCCAACATAGTTTCTAGCATCATTTGTTATTTAAATCTCAACTCAGTGTTCACAATATTATCCATCATGGTGGAACCTGATACCAAACTTCTAACATTTCAACAACAACGATAATCACAAGTAATAGGCTTTACAACTACCAAAATAGCATGAATTTACTTTCACTCGCATGTTATGACCTGACCATAACGTATAGGTACTCGTCACCTTACCTATACATTGGATTTAACAAAACAGGTAACAAGTAGTCACACAATACTTATTCCCTCAAGCTAAGGTTAGACACAATACTTACCTCGAATTCATAGGCCACTCACTGCTCAAGCACTACTTTTCCTTTAGACTTGGGCTTCAACTCACTCGAATCTAATCACAATTGGGTTCAATATCATTAATTATTTCTAAAGTTATTGAATTTAATGAAAAGCTATGATTTTTCTATGTTTTCTTATCAAAATATGAAAATCGACCCCGGACTCGCTTGGTCTAAACTCGAGGTTAGGACCAAAATCTGTTTACCCATTCTCCCCTAGCCTGGATATACAATTGGTTTTGGAATCCGACCTCAATTCGAGGTCTAAATCCCCAAATTTTGAAACTCGTAAGTTCTACCCAAAAATACCAATTTTTACCCTGAAAATTCTAGACTCTATGATGAAATCTTGTTAAAAGTTATTAAGGATCGAAAGGAATTAGTTTGGAATCATTTACCTATGATTTGGAGAAGTTTGAGTCTTTGGAAAATCGTCTATGATGGTTTAGGGTTTGAGTGAATTGAAAAATGGGTGAAAATCTTATCTTAAATCTCACTTTATAGGTCGTAGTTATCGCATTTGCGATCAGGGGTTCGCAATTTGCGAACCCTTCGAATTATTGCAGCCATCGCAAATGCGATGAAATTGCGCATTTTCGATGTATGGGGACTCCGCAATTGCATCCAGAATCTCGCATTTACGAGATCTGGGGCTAGCCCAGGATTTCGCATTTGCGAAGCTTTATCTCGCATTTGTGAGGTCCAAGGCCTGCCAACACCAGATATAAGTTGTGTAATTTTTTTCTAAGTCTAGACACTCTGTAACCTACCCAAAACTCACATGAACCCTCAGGGCTCCAAGAAAATCATGCACGCAAGTATAAAAATATCATATGTACTTGCTCGTGTGATCAAATCATCAAAATAACATCAACAACTATGAAGTTAACCTCAAAACTCATGATTTTCTCAAGAACACTCAAATTTTCTATTTTTTCAACCGAACGTCCGAATCACGTTAAATCAACTCCGTTTCTCATCAAATTTCGCAGATAAGACTTAAACATCATAACAAACTTGTTCCGGTCTCCGGAACCAAAATACGGGCCCGATACCAAAAATTTCACATTTTATTTCATTTCCTTATTTCCTGTAAAAACAAGAAAAATAATTTTCTTCAAAAAATTGTTTTCTAAGGCTAGGGACCTTGGAATTCAATTTCGAGCATACGCTCAAGTCCCATATTTTACTGCGGACCTCCCAGGATCGTTGGAATACAGATCCGGGTCCGTTTACTAAAAATGTTGACCAAAGTCAACTAAAACCAAAATTTTAACTCTAAAAATTACTATTTCTCATATTTTCACATAAAAGCCTTTCGTATTCATGCCCGGACTGTGCAGGCAAATTGAGGTAATTATAATTAGTCTTTTTAAGGCTACTGGGCCTGAAATGTTGTATTAATTCCTAAGATGACCCTTTGGGTCATCACAATCTCCACCTCTAAAACATTAGTTCGTTCTCGAACGGACCTAGAAAATTACCTGAACTGTCGAACCAGTGGGGATATCTACTCTGCATGTCCGACTTGGACTCTAGTTTCGTCAATAGGCTGACCTGCACCGAGCTGAAAGGTAACTCCTTTGTATTTGCAAAAATCACAAGGAAGAAAATGCCACCCGACTATTGGAAAATATTGATTAGTCATTTAGAAATCATCGATTGAGGCTCATTATGCCTATCAATTTGAAAGTGTGGAAGAAGGTCAAGAAGAATCCACTCTGAGGGGGAAAGTGAGCTTAACATCCACCAACCGACTCCATGAGTATTTAGTGATGCGAAGATAAATGAGGATTTAAAGTTAACCAACGTGATTGAGAATATGGTTGAGATCGACTCTAGTCCGGGAAAAATAGAGGATGCCAAAAATCCGGGAAGAATTGCCATTCGAAGGTTTGGCGTCATATTCCAAGCATTTTCAACATCGGACTTGTGTGGTGATATAGAAATTGAACTATGTGAGTCAAGAGGGGATTACGAGGAGGAAAAGCAAAAGTCATACCATTTACAAATTGCAAAGATAATAGGGAAAAAATGACATTTCCCACATGAAGCCAAGAAGTACAGAATGGAGAAATTTTCGTTCGGTTTGATCCTCAACCTATCACTCTTACTGTTTGTAGTCACGAGCTTGATTCCAAGTTAGGTGCCCAATACCTATCACCCAAGTGGCGAGACAAATAGTAAAGTTGATTTATGTCGTGCCATGTCGCTAAATGTGGCGCTTGGTGGAGGAAACCCATTATTTCTAAAAATATTTAGTCGTTGTTGAAATTTTTTCTTTCGTAGAATAGCTTAGTACATTGTTTTTGACTAATTTTCCAAGTTTTAGAATTTTTGAGTTGGAGTTCGCATTTACGACTCAGGTTCGCATTTTCGAAGACTGGCCATCGCAAACTCGAAGAAAAGGGTCGCATTTGCGACCCTGAAGAAATTCTGGGAGTTCGCAATTGTGAACTGGGTGTCACAAATGCGACATCTGAGGGCTTTTACTAGTCTGACGATTCATTTTGCAGAAAAAGAAAAACAAAACTGTAAAATCATTTGGGATCAAAAGGAACGGACGACTGGTGTTCTCCCATCCTTCAAACCCTCAAATCTTCACTCCTAAGTGCATAACATCCAGGTAATAAAGTTAAATCTTTTCATCATCTTCTTCTTCTTCTTCTTCCTTCATTTATTTTTCCAAAACCTAGGGCTTAAAATAACTCCCTATTTTCTATTTGGGTGAAAACACCAAATTGATGTTGCCATTCCTGGGTGAGGTTGGTTGAGAGTGTGAGTCCAATATTATGCTCGAACTTGGGGAAATCATAGAACCCATGTTTTATTAGAAATAGGAGTGTATTGTTTTGTGTTTAAACATTGAAATTTCTTCGCATTTCGTGGTTGTATGTGATGTTTATTGCATGATTGAGGTAAAGACTGTTTGAGGGTGTTTTGGTGGGTGTTTTGGGGGGTGTTTAGGAGTGAGTTCATGGAAGAAATTTCCAAGTTGAGGGAGTGTTCTAGGGCTGGGGACGATGGGTTCGCATTTGCGAAAGGGGGCATCGCAAATGCGAGCAAAGGCAATTTTGGCCATCTTCCCATTTGCGAAGAAAAAATCTCACAATTGCGTTCCCTTCGCATTTGCAAAGAAAAATGTCGCAAATGCGACATTAGAGAGCGAGCACCTGCAGATTTTGAAATTTTCTCTAAGTATGGTTTCAACTGTCCAATCATTCCTTTGGCATCTAAGGTTCATTTTGCAACATATTTCATAGCCATACCCCGTTTTCATCCCAATGTTTTGTTTGCAGGTACATATACTGAAAATGAATTCTAACTTCCCTGAATCCTTGCCAGACAGTCCTATGGATCTTGAGGACAATTATGACCAGTACCATTTTTTGTCACGTGAATGCCAGGAACGGTATTATGCCGACCTAATCTCGAAGAAGCTTCTCCCAGAAAGTGGGATAGTGCTGGATAGGGTCGAGGAACACCTTCCTAAGTTCTACCAGAGATTCATAGCCATGGGCTGGATCTGTTTCTCCCCATAGCCTTGCAGGGAAAATGAGCAATGGGTGAGGGAGTTCTACGCAAACCTCCCGACCATCAGTTCGAGAAAACCAAAATGAGGATCGGGAAAAATGGTGCATTTCGGAGAAGAAGCTGTAAACAATATCTATCACCTTCCTGATCATGGCATGGATCCATTCCGTAAGAAAGATCGTCTCCCAAGAGACTGGTTGGCCTCCCAATTATGCCCGGGCATGGATGTTGCCTGGGCAGTGGATAAGAAAGGGATCACCTTCAAAGAGTTCACCACCGAAGCCAAGATATGGATGGCCATCATATGCAGTCGCGTCTCTACGGTGTCGAATGTATGGAATGTACCTATTCTGAGGGCCTTGATGGTGGCATGTATCCTTTTGGTACCCCACTCAATGTTGGTGAGATCTTCGTCAACAAACTGAAGGAGTATCGTTGTCTAAACGATACATCATTGATGTTCCCCTCTCTTATCACTGAGTTGTGCCAGCTGGCTGGGGCCGAGGAGGATCCGGGGGACAACTGGATAGAGCCAGGAAAGCCAATCAACCCTTTGAATAAGAGAGGAGAGGGTGGAGCTGTCAAGGGCAAGAAGAGAAAATCGAAATTGCCTCCTCAGGCCGAGCAAGTTAGCCAGCCTTCTTTCCTTGTCCATAACCTTGTCTTTCAAACGCGTCAATCATGGTCGCCACGGATATGATTAGACATGGTTACAAGCCAGGAAAAGGGCTTGGGATATCCTACAAGGCATCACTGAACCCATCTCTCTACCCACCGCTGAAAATTCTTTGGCATAGGTTTCCAAGCCACCGATGAAGATGTGCAATGGGCCAACACCCACAAAAACAATGGACGGGACCTGTCTCAGCCAGTCCCACACATTACTAAGACCTTCATCAAACCACAATATATCGAAGAAAAAGAAGAAGAGGCATTTACAGCCGAAGAAGTTGAAGATATATGTGAGGCCATGAAATAGATGTTATATGAGGCCAACATGGTTCAGCTAGGAGAAGGTTCGAACACCTTTGAGGTGCAAATATGGGCCCAAATGCTAAGTTGCAGAAGTGGAAGGCTACTCCATTACCCGTCAGGCGGGAGTCCCGGTAGTTCAGTTTTTCCATCTTTCCTGCACTATGAGTTATTTCAGGGTGTAACTCAAGTGTTTTTAATTTATTGCTTTTCAATTCCGATGTAAACCCTTCTATCTTTAAAAAAAATCATCAAAATCAAAAATCAAAAAAATCAAATGGAATTAATATTTCATTTTCCAAGAATGTCTCTTTTCTTAATCTTGTCTTTTTTCTTATTCTACTTTCAATTCTGTTTAAATGCAGATTTTAATAACATGACATGCCTGCGGACTTCATGCCCAGATCCTAAAACGCTGTCAGACTTCGAAATAATGAATAAAGAATCAGAATGCAAATGAAGTTATGCCAAGGAGATAAAACAATAAATCAAAACAGCCAAAGGAAAATTGGTTCAGATTGGAAAGATCCATACATCATTACGAAGTACTGCCAAAAGGGTGCGTTTGTACTTGGGGTACATCGAAGGAAATGTCCCTGAAACAACTGTCAATGCAGATGCAGTCAAAAGATCCTAAAACATTGTCAGACTTTGAAATGATGAATCAAGAATCCGTATGTAAATAAAGTTAGGTCAAGGAAATAAAGCAATGAATTGGAACAACCAAAAGAAAATTGGTCCAGATTGGAAAGGTCCATGCATTGCAACCAGAGTACTACCAAAAGAGAGCGTTGTAGTTGGGGCTCGAAGAAAATTTCTCTAAAATAACTGTCAATGCAGGTGCAGTCAAAAGGTACTATGTTTGATCCTCCATATATTTTCAAATGTTCTCCGGTTGGGATGACGAAGGCTTTCATTCTTGCTACCCAAAGACCATTAACCCTTTTGCAAACCCTTTGAGCCGGTTACTCTTCTTTCATTACCCTCTTTGGAACCCGAAAGTGTTATTGGAAAACAAGAAAAAAAAATGTTGAAAAAAAAAATGAAAAAAAAACAGAGGAAAAACAAAACCAAAAAAAAAATCAAAAATGAAAATCAAAAACAAATACAAAAGTTCCCTGAACTATGTTCGACTTGAGTCCGAAAGGATACGTAGGCAGCCTCTCCCTGGGGTTCAGTCACACCAAAATAAAATTTCACAT
>ML335649.1:0-107207 GCA_005239505.1 Nicotiana paniculata | reverse complement strand
ATATATATATATATATATATATATATATATATATATATATATGTTAGTTTAGTAGCTAGTAATAAATAAATTGGTTATTGGGTGTGATCTTTTGTCCATAAACCAGTGTGTGTGGCTTATTTGGTACCAACATGATTTAAACCTTGGACTATGAAGTTTTGATTTTTAAAATGAAAAATGTTTGAAGTGATAATCCTTGTTATGACTTTTAGGTTCTATTTTTGGCTCTTTGTTTCATTAAATAGCCTTTTAGGCTATATATGATTTTCTTTGGATTCATTGGTTTTAATTGGATTTTGGATTTATAATGCACTCGAGTTTGCATGTGCCAACAATTTGGATAAGGTAGGGCACAATTTGGATAAGAGTGACTCAAAACCGCCCTAAGCACTACAATTTGCAACAATTAAAGCACACTTCCTTCAAAAACTTTTTCCATACTTTCTTCACTTTCCATTCCACACCTAATCTTCCCTTTATTCACAACTCCTTATTTTTCCTTCATTTTTCTTCTTTCTTACTTTTTTTTCAAGGAAGGTTCCACTATTTTTTTTATATTTCCTTTCACCTTTTAAGCACCTTCCACATCATAACTTTTCCAACGTTCACCCCCAAACTTAGGCTTTTAGCCTATGTTTACACTTTCAAAGTACATAGGGACATAGTTCAATAGAGAACGGAGGGTTAAAGCTTGTAACATAGTTCCCAAAGAAAACGTTTAAAGGCTCAAAAGGGGTTGACTAGGGAAAATATGCAAGGGTAGGAAATTTACGACACAATAAAGGTCCAAGGAAGGCCTAACATCATTTTTCAAACCAAGTTAGTCTAGGATTTCGCCTTGAATCAAATTCCGTGCAAGTTCTAGATACAGCATAACACTGGCCCCCAAACACCAGATACAACAACTACATCAGATTTTCTAAGTCCAAAACACTCCGACGCCTATCCGAAACTCACCCGAGCCCTCGGGGATCCAAACCAAAGATGTAAACAACCTTAAACACATCCTACGGACTTACTCGTGCGATCAAATCACCAAAATAACATCTTAAACAACGAATTTAGCATAAAAATCAAAGGAAAATCTCAATAACTTTCAAAGTTTCAAATTTCACAACTACGGGTCCGAATAACGTCAAATGACCTTCGTTTCTTACCAAATTTTACGGGCACAACTCAAATATGATATTAAACCTGTACCGGGCTCTAGAACCAAAATACGGGCCCGATACCATAAAATTTCAAATATAATCAAATTTCCAAGAACTCTTATATTTCAGTAAAATAATTTCTTTCAAAAATTCATTTCTCGGGATTGGGACCTCGGAATTCAATTCCGTGCATACGCTCAAGTCCCATATTTTCCTACGGACTCTCCGGGACCGTCAAATCACAGGTCTGGGTCTGTTTACCAAAATGTTGACCGAAGTCAACTTAAATTCCATTTTAAGGCGAAATTAGCATTTTTCTCAGTTTTTCATATAAAAGCTTTTCAGATATACGCCCGAACTGCGCACGTAAAATGAGGTGAGATAAAAGGAGGTTTTCAAGGCCTCGAAACACAGTTTTTGACTTCTAAAACAGGAGATTACCTTTTCAGTCATCACATTCTCCACCTCTAAAACAAACGTTCATCCTCGAACGAACATAGAAAAGTACCTGAATTGGGGAAAAAGGCGGGGATACCGGCTCCGCATATCGGACTCGGACTCCCAGGTAGTTGCCTCGGCAGGCTGGCCTCTCCATTGAACACGAATTGAAGGATAACTCTTCGATCTCAACTGACGAACCTGCCGGCCTAATAGAGCTGCCGACTCCTCCTCATAGGTCAAATCCTTGTCCAATTGGACACTGCCGAAGTCTAACACATAGGATGGATCGCCGTGATACTTCTGAAGCATAAACACATGAAACACTGGATGCACAGTTGATAAATTTGGTGGCAACGCAAGTCTGTAAGCCACCTCTCCCACTCTATCAAGGATCTCAAAAAGACCAATGTACCTAGGTCTTATCTTTCCCTTCTTCCCAAACCTCATCACACCCTTCATGGGCGACACCCGAAGCAACACCCGCTCTCCGACCATGAACGCCACATCACGAACTCTGCGGTCGGTATAACTTTTCTGCCTGGACTGAGTTGTATGAAGTCTATCCTGAATGATCTTAAACTTATCCAAGGCATCTTGCACTAAGTCTGTACCCAGCAATCGAGCCTCTCCCGGCTCAAATCACCCAACCGGCGATCGACACCACCTACCATATAATGCCTCGTAGGGAGCCATCTGAATGCTCGATTGATAGCTGTTGTTGTAGGCAATCTCAGCTAATGGCAAGAACTGATCCTAAGAACCTCCAAAGTCAATGACATAGGCTCGTAGCATATCCTCCAGAATCTGAATAGTACGCTCAGACTGTCCATCCGTCTGAGGATGAAATGTTGTGCTCAACTCAACCCTCGTGCTCAACTCACGCTGAACTGCCCTCTAGAAATGCGAGGTAAACTGCGTACCTCAGTCGAAATAATAGACACGGACACACCATGAAGATGAACAATCTCCCTAATGTAGATCTCTGCCAATCTCTCCGAAGAATATGAAACTTCCACAGGAATGAAATGCACTGACTTGGTCAGCCTAGCCACAATAACCCGTACTGCATCGAACTTCCTCTGAGTCTGTGGGAGCCCAACAACGAAATCCATGGTGATACGCTCCCAATTCCACTCAGGAATATCAATATTCTGAAGCAATCCACCAGGCCTCTAATGCTCGTACTTAACCTGCTGACAATTCAAACACCGAGATACATATGCCACAATATCCTTCTTCATCCTCCTCCACCAATAGTGCTGCCGCAAATCCTGGTACATCCTTGTGGCGCCCGAATGAATGGAGTACCTGGAACTATGGGCCTCCTCTAAAATCAACTCACGAAGTCCATCCACATTGGGCACACAAATACGACCCTACATCCGCAAAACTCCATCATTACCAATAGTAACCTTCTTGGCATCATCGTGCTGCACCGTGTCCCTAAGGACACACAAATGAGGATCATCATACTGCCAATCTCGAATACAATCAAATAATGAAGAGCGAACAACTGTATAAGCTAGAACACGATCGGGCTCAGAAACATCCAATCTCATGAACTAATTGGCTAAATCCTGAACATCCAATGCAAGCGGTCTCTGCCCGACCGGAATATATGCAAGACTACCCATACTGGCTGACTTCCTACTCAAAGCATCGGCCACCACATTGGCCTTCCCTGGATGATATAAGATGGTGATGTCATAGTCTTTCAATAGCTCCAACCATCTCCTCAGCCTCAAATTCAACTCCTTTTGCTTGAACAAATAATGCAAACTCTTATGATCCGTGAACACCTCACATGACACGCCATACGGCTAATGCTTCCAAATCTTCAGCGCGTGGACAGTGGCTGCTAACTCCAAATCATGAACTGGATAATTCTTCTCGTGGATCTTCAAATGACGCGAAGCATATGAAATAACCTTACCATCCTTCATCAACACTGCACCAAGTCCAACCCGATATGCATCACAATACGCAATATATGGCCTTGAACCTGTGGAAAAAACCAACACTGGTGCCGTAGTCAAACCTGTCTTGAGCTTCTGGAAGCTCGCCTCACACTCCTATGACCACCTGAACTGGGCAGCTTTCTGAGTCAACCTGGTCATCGGGGCTGCAATAGACAAAAACTCCTCCACAAACCGACGATAATAGCCCGCCAAACCCAAGAAAATCTGGATCTCTATGGCTGATGTAGGTCTAGGAAAATCCTTGACCGTTGAAATCTTCTTAGGATCCACCTGAATACCCTCTGTTGATACAACATGACCCAGAAATGCAACTGAACTCAACCAAAACTCACATTTCAAAAAATTAGCATATAATTGACCGTCCTTCAGAGTCTGGAGAACGACCCGAAGGTGCTGCTCATACTCCTCCTAGCTGCGGGAATAAATCAGAATATCATCAATGGAGACAATCACGAAGGAATCCAAATAAGGACTGAACACTCGGTTTTCAAGTCCATGAAAGCTGCTGGGCATTCGTCAACCCGAATGACATCACTAAGAACTCATAATGCCCGTACTGAGTGAGAAAGGCTGTCTTAGGGACATCAGATGCCCTAATCCTCAACTGATGGTAGCCAGATGTCAAATCAATCTTCAAAAATACCTTGGCACCCTGAAGCTGATAAAACAAATCATCAATCCTCGGCAACATATACTTATTCTTAATGGTAACCTAGTTCAACTGCCGATAATCTATGCACATCCTAATCGACCCATCTTTCTTCTTAACAAACAACACCGACGCACCCCAAGGCGAGACACTACGCTTAATAAAGCCTTCATCAAGAAATTCCTGCAACTGTTCTTTCAACTCCTTCAACTCTTGCGGGGCCATACGATATGGCAGAATAGAAAATGGGCTGAGTGACCGGAGACAAATCAATGCAAAAGTCGATATCCCTGTCGGGTGGCATACCCGACAGGTTTGCAGGAAACACCTCTGGAAACTCACGGACAATGGGCACATACTCCATAAAAGGAACCTCGGCACTAGAATCACGAACATAGGACAAATAGGCAAAACACCCATTCTCAACCATACGCCGAGCCTTCATATATGAGATAACCCTGCTGGAAAAATAACCAGGAGTCCCTCTCCACTCCGGTCGAGGTAACCCAGGTAATGCTAAGGTCACGGTCTTGGCATGACAGTCTAGGATGGCATGATAAGGCGACAGCCAATCCATCCCCAAAATAACATCAAAATCTACCATATCAAGGAGTAGAAGATCTACACTGGTCTCAAGACCACCAATAACCACTACACATGAATGGTAGACACGATCTACCACAATAGAATCACCCACCGGTGTACACACATATACAGGAGTACTCATAGAATCACGAGGCATAACCAAATAAGGAGCAAAATAAGATGACACATAGGAATATGTGGACCCTGGATCAAAAAAAATCAAAGCATCCCTGCTGCAAACTAAAACCATACCTGTGATAACCGCAGCGGAGGCCTCTGCCTCATGTCTGGCTGGAATAGCATAACATCGGGGCTGGGCCCCACCATTCTGAACTACATCCGTGGGACGGCCTCCTGCTGACTGACCTCTACCTCTAGTAGCCTGGACTCCACCACTAACTGCCTGACCTCCACCTCTAACACCTCGACCCCCTACCTCTAGCTTGCTGAGCGGGTGGTGGCACACCTGTTGCGGGAACCATGGCACGAGAACCCTGGTGCTGAGAACTGCTCGAGTCTCGAAGGAAAAATCTAGCAATGTACCCTGGACCACCACAAATATAACAAGATCTCTGTTGCTGTGACTGCTGGCCCTGAAACTGACCCAGACGACCTGAATAACCAATCTGAAAACTCTGGAGCGGCGGTGCACTGATAGGAGCTGGTGGTGCAGTGTAGGGCAACTGATCAAAATATTTCATGTGAGAACCACGGCCACTTAGAGCACTGCGAGAAACCTGAAATACTGACTGAAACGTCCTAGGAGGATGTCCCCTACCAAAAGAATCTTTGCCTCCAGATGAGACACCACTGAACCGGCCAAAATAGTAAGGCCTCTTGTCAGACCCCTGAACACTCCCCTGTGATAGAACCATCTCAACTCATCTGGACACATTGGATGCATCCTGGAAGAAAATATCACTGCTGGTCTCCCTCTCCATCTGCAATCTGATCGGCTGAGCTAGTCCCTCAATAAATCTCCTCACACTCTCTCGGTCTGTGGGAAATATCATAATAGCATAACGGGCCAAGGTAATGAATCTGGTCTCATACTGAGTAACGGTCATAGAACCCTGCTGGAGACGCTCAAACTGCCTCTTATAATTCTCTCTCTGAGTGATAGGGAGAAACTTCTCTAGAAACAAATTGGAGAACTGGTCCCAAGTCAAAGGCGGTGATCCCGCTGGTTTAGCCAAACAATAATATCTCTACCAAGTCTTGGCAGGACCTGATAGACGGAAGGTAGCAAAGTTGACCCCATTTGTCTCCATTATCCCCATGTACCTTAGAACCTTGTGGCAGCTATCCAGATAGTCCTAGGGATCCTCTGAAGATGCACCGCTATAAGTAGTAGTAAATAGCTTGGTGAACCGGTCCAACCTCCACAAAGCATCAACAGACATAGCTGCTCTATCACCGGTCTGAGCTATAATACCCGGCTGAACTGCCCCAGCTATCTAAGGTGCTGGGGTCTTGATTTGAGAAGCCAACTGCTCCAGAGTGCGAGTAGCGAGAGTTTGGGATCCTCCCCTAGCCCGAGAGATGACTGGTGCTGTAGGAAGTAAACCTGCCTAAGCAACACTCTCCATGAGGCCCACTAGACGGACTAGAACATCCTGGAGTACCGGGGTGGCAATGAACCCCTCGGGAACCTGAGCTGGCCCAACCGGGACTATCTGGGCAGGGGTCTCATCAACAAACTCTACCTGAGGCTCCGCAACAAGGGCTGACGCTCTGGGCTGAGCTCTGCCCTTGCCTCGGCTTCTAGCACGGCATCGGCCCCTCGTAGGAGCTGCAACTGGAGACTCGGGCTGATGATCAGTTGATGAAGAAGCACGTGTTCTCGCCATCTACGAGAGAATAGAGTAGAAATTCAGTTAACATTGAGAATTCAAATCGCACGACAAGGAAGAATAGATGTGAAGTCATTCCTAAACTCTGTAGCCTCTCGGGGATAAGAACAGATGTCTCCGTACCGATCCCTCAGACTCTACTAAGTATGTCCATGAATTGTGAGACCTAAGCAACTTAGTGCTCTGATACCAACTTGTCACGATCCGAATTCCCACCGCTGGGACCGTGATGGTGCCTAACATTGAACCCGCTAGGCAAGCCAACATTACTGATTAATTCCCTTATTCCTTTATCTTTAACAGTTTACCAGACTTTATAATAAAATCACGAAAATTTAAAATACGAGATAACATGAATCAATAGTTTGATATAATACTAATACGAAATCCAGAACCAAAGTACTCCCAGAACAAGTGTCACAATCTCACAGACTGTCTATGAATACTACAAATAGGAGTCTGAACAAAATATAAGTATACATCCATCTCAGAAGTAAATAAGAACAGAATAAAATGAAATAGGAGGGGACACCGAGGCCTGCGGGCGTCTGCAGAACTACTTCGGAGTCTCTGCTGGACTGAAGGCAGCAACCCTGATCTAAGGTCCGAAGAGTCCAATACCAGGATCTGCACAAAAGTGCAGAGTGTATTATCAGTACAACCGAACTCATGTACTGAGTAAGTGTCGAGCCTAACCTCGACAAAGTAGTGACGAGGCTAGGACACGACAACCAACTAAACCTGTGCAGTTTATTCATATACGAAAAAAATAATAACAACAAGAATTAAGCAGCTAAATAAAAGGAAGGGGAACATACTGAGGGGAGGAAATATCAGCTAATGGAGATAAGAAGTAAAGCAACAAATTAGATATCAATTTAAACAACAGAAATAACAGTACAAAAATAAGTGCACGACATTACCCTTCGTGCTTTTACTCTCATCCTCACCAGATAATAATAGAATGCACGTCATCATCCTTCGTGCTTTTACTCTCATCCTCACAATAAATCAATAGAAACGACACTGCATCACCCTTCGTGCTTTAAGTATCATAATATGGCAGGACATCACCCTTCGTGCTTTTACGCTCATCCTCACAATATCATACACGGCATCACCATTCGTACTTTAACACTCATCCTCACCATAAATAAAATGAAATGGCACGGCATCACCCTTCGTGCTTTAACACTCTTTTTCCTCACCCAAACAAATCAATAACAACAATCCGGCAAGGAAAATCAACAGTACAATAATAATAAAAGCCATAACGTCCTGAAAAGGGAGCCAACAATGGAATCAATATCATCCCGGCAAGGGAAACAACTATAACCAATCTCACTTAGTTACTTAACTTCACGTAGTAATTCTTAACTTGAACCAACACTAAATAATGATCAATACTAAAGAAATACCACCAATCATAGATAATTATCAAATTAAACTCAAGTAATGCTTAATTAACAATCACATAAATCACAATATTCGACTCATGGCATGCTTACCACCAACGTATAGATACTCGTCACCACACCTATACGTTGCACGTTATACTAACACGTAACAAATAAGACACAATACATATTCCCTCTTAAGGTTAAGCCAAACACTTACCTCGAATTCCACGACCAAACTCAAGCCTCAATTACCACTTTCCCTTTAGAATTCGCCTCCAATTCGATTGTATCTAGACATAATTAGCTTAATAATATCAATAGATGCTAAATAATTCAACCCCAATGCTTAATTATGAGTTCTCTATCATTCTTCCCAAAAAGTCAAAAATCGCCCCCGGCCCGCTTGGTCAAAACATGAGGTTCGGACCAAAACCTAATCACCCATTCACCCACGAGCCTGAATATGTAATTAGTTTCGGAATCCGACCCCAAATCGAGGTCTAAATTTCCAAATTTGTAATGTAACGACCCGGCCGGTTGTTCCGTGAGATTAGCCTTGTTTCCCCCATTTCGGCTTTATCATATGTTTCTTAGCCTATTTATGATGTGTTGGGTTGGTTGGTTCAGGTTCGGAGTGGTCGTGGTGAGAACTGAGACACTCAGTCTCTTAAATTAGCTTAATAGTTGAAAAAGTCAACTAGGAGTTGACTTATTGTTAAACGACCTCGGAATGTGGATTTTATGGCTCGGATAGCTTCGTTAGGTGATTTGAGACTTAGGAGTGTGTTCGGAATGAAGTTTGGATGTCCGGTGTAGAATTAGGCTTGAATTGGCGAAAGTTAGTTTTTGGCGATTTCCGGTCAGCAGGGGAAAATAGGCTATCAGGGTCGGAATTGAATTCCGACAGTTGGAGCAGGTTTGTAATGTCATTTTGGATATGTGTGCAAATTTCAGGTCAATCGGATGTGTTTTGGTGGTTTCGACATCATTGGCGAAATTTAGAAGTTTCAAAATTCATAGATTTGAATGTGATGTGATTTTGGTGTTTTTGCATTGTTTTTGGTGTTTCGAAGGCTCGACTAAGTTCGAATGAGGTTATGGGATATGCTGGTTTGTTTGGTTGGGGCCCCTAGGGAATCGAGATTGATTTTGGATGGTTAACGGAGGTTTAGACTTAGGAATTTGCAGCAAAGTTGCTGCTGGTGTCATTTTACTGGTGTGGCCGCACCTGCGGACGGGGAGCCGCAAGTGCGATGGCTGTAGGTGCGAAGGACATTGTGCAGGTGGGAAAAGAGTCCAGGCTGGAGGAAGTCGTAGGTGCGAGGCATGGGCCGCACCTATGAAGCCGCAGGTGCGGGTGAGGCACCGCAGGTGCGAGATTTGGCTTTTAGTGGAATTGCGCAGGTGCGCACCTCGGACCCCATGTGCGAAGAATTTGTCCGCAGGCACGGATTAACTGGGAAGGAAGTATAAATAGGTGCCTCGGGAAATTTTGGCATTTCTTTCATTTTTGCATGCGGGTTGAGCCAATTTGGGAGCAATTTGAAGGATGAATTCGAGAGTCTTCAGTGGAGGTAAGTTCCTTGGAATATAAACTTGTTTCGATGTTATTATGTGACAGATTAGACCTGTTTAGAACCTCAGGGGTATTTTTACACTATTCTCACACCATCCTTATAGAATATCTGTGAACTCAGTCATATTTACCACTTGTTGTTATTTTCATTATTATCACACTATTTTGGAACTCTGAGAAGTATTTTGGGCTGAGTCCCATGAGTTGAGATGAATTTTCCGAGTGGCTTTTGAGGATGACTGAGTGAGGCCGAGCGTCGAGTATGTGAGGATAGTTATGGGATGGGATGCACGCCGCAACAATATATATGTTATGTAGTGGCTGATGCCCTGAGTCGTAGAACGGAGAGTTTGGTGAGTCTAGCCTACCTTCCAGTAGCAAAGCAACCTTTAGCACTTGATGTTTAGGCTTTAGCGGGCCAGTTGGTGAGATTGGATCTATCAGATCCCCCGCGGGTATTGTCTTGTGTAGCCTCCAGGTCCTCTCTTTATGATCAGATTAGAGCATGCTAGTATGATGATCCACACTTGCTCGTTCTTCAGTACAGGGTCCGTCGCAGTGATGCCAGGGATGTGGTTATTGGTGATGATGGGGTCATGAGGATGCAGTTCCAGATTTGCGTGCCCAATATGGATGGACTTCGAGATTTGATTCTAGCTGAGGCCCATAGTTCGCAGTATTCCATCCACTAGGTGCCGCAAAGATGTATCAGGATGTGAGACAACATTATTGTTGGAGGCACAGGAAGATGGATATTGTTGATTTTGTGGCTCGGTGTCTCAACTATCAGTAGGTCAAGTATGAGCACCAGAGACCAGGTGGATTGCTTCAGAGATTAGATATTCCGGAGTAGAAGTGGGAGCGGATCGCCATGGACTTCATAGTTGGACTTCCAAGGACTTCGAGGAGGTTTGATGCTATACGGGTTATTGTGGATCGGCTGACCAAGTCCGTGCACTTCATTCCTGTTAGTACTACTTCTTCTTCGAAGCGGTTAGCTGAGGTTTATATCAAGGAGATTGTTCGATTGCATGGGGTTCCAATTTCTATCATTTCCGACAGAGGTACTCAGTTCACATCTTAGTTTTGGAGGGCCGTGCAGAAAGAGTTGGGTACTCAGGTTGAGTTGAGCACATCATTTCATCCTCAGACCGACGGTCAGTCGAAGCGTACAATTCAGATTTTGGAGGATATGTTGTGTGCCTATGTCATTGATTTTGGGTGTTCATGGGACCAGTTTCTTCCACTCGTGGAGTTTGCATATAATAATAGTTATCAGACGAGTATCCAGATGGCTCCGTATGAGGCTTTATATGGTAGGAGGTGCAGATCTCTGGTTGGTTGGTTTGATCCGGGCGAGGCTAGGCTATTGGGCACAGACTTGGTTCAGGATGCGTTGGGTAAGGTGAAGTTGATTCAGGAGTGGCTTCGCACGACGCAGTCTAGGTAGAAGAGTTATGAGACCAGAAGGTCCACGATGTGTCTTTCATGGTTGGGGAGAAGGTGCTGCTGAAGGTGTCACCCATGAAGGGTGTTATGAGGTTTGGGAAGAGGGGAAAACTGAGTCCCCAGTTCATTGGGCCTTTTGAGGTGCTTCAGAGGATTGGGGGGGGGGGTGGCGTATAGACTTGCCATGCCTCCCAGCTTATCGAGTATTCATCCGGTGTTCCATGTTTCGATGCTCCGAAAGTATGTTGGTGACCCGTCTCATATTTGGACTTCAGCACGGTTCAGCTCGAGGGTGATATGTCATACCAGGTAGAGCCAGTGGCTATTTTGGGTCATCATGTTAGAAAGCTAAAGTCTAAGGATATAGCTTCAGTGAAGGTTCAGTGGAGAAGACAGCCAGTGGAGGATGCCACCTGGGAAACCGAGAGGGAGATGCGGAGCAGATATCCTCACTTATTTTAGACTCCAGGTATGTTTCTAGAACCGTTTGAGGACAAACGTTTGTTTAAGAGGGGGAGGATGTAACGACCCAGCCGGTCATTCCGTGAGATTAGCCTCGTTTCCCCTGTTTATGCTTTATCATACGTTTCTTAGTCTATTTATATTGTGTTGGGTCGGTTAGTTCGGGTTCGGAGTGGTCGTGGTGAGAACTGAGACACTTAGTCTCTTAAATTAGCTTAGTAGTTAAAAAAGTTAACTGTGAGTTGACTTATTGGTAAACGACCTCATAATGTGGATTTTATGGCTCAGATAGTTTTGTTAGGTGATTTGGGACTTAGGAGTGTGTTTGGAATGAATTTTGGATGTCCGGTGTAGAATTAGGCTTGAGTTGGCGAAAGTTAGTTTTTGGCGATTTTCGGTCGGCAGGGGAAAATAAGCTATCAGGGTCGGAATGGAATTCCGACAATTGGAGCAGGTTCATAATGTCATTTTTGATATGTGTGAAAATTTTTAGGTCAATCGGATGTGTTTTGGTTGTTTCGGCATCATTGGCGAAATTTAGAAGTTTCAACGTTTATAGGCTTGAATTTGATGTGATTTTGGTGTTTTTGCATTGTTTTTGGTGTTTCGAAGACTCGACTAAGTTTGAACGAGGTAATGGGATGTGCTGGTATGTTTGATTGGTGCCCCGAGGGGCTCAAGATTGATTTCGGATGGTTAACGGAGGTTTGGATTTAGGAACTTGCAACAAAGTTGCTGGTGATGTCATTTTACTGGTGTGGCCGCACCTGTGAATGGGGAGCCGCAGGTGCGATGGTCGCATGTGCGAAGATCATTGCGCAACTGAGAAAAGATTCCAGGCTGGAGGAATTCACATGTGCGAGGCATGGGCCGCACCTGCGAAGCCGCAGGTGCGGGTGAGGCACCGTAGGTGCGAGATTGGGCTTTCAGTGGAATTGCGCAGGTGCGGATTATCTGGGCAGGAAGTATAAATAGGTGACTCCACGAAATTTTAGCATTTCTTTCGTTTTTGCATGCGGGTTGAGCCAATTTGGGAGAAATTTGAAGGAGGAATTCGAGAGTCTTCAGTGGAATTAAGTTCCTCGGACTATAAACTCGTTTCTATGTTATTATGTGACGGATTAGGCTTGGAATTTGTGGATTAAATGGCATAAATTGGGAGTTTAGGGCTTGAGAAATTGAGACTTGTAATTAAGGAATTTAGGAGTTGTTTATGGTCGGATTGTGATGCCTTTTATATGTGTAGACTCGGGAAGGGATAAGGATTCTTGTGAAGCGATTTTTATCGACTTCCGAGACGTGGGCCCAGAGCTCGGGTTTGGCCAATTTCGGGAATTGTGAAATTGATAGCTTTCGATTGGGTTTTGTTCCTTTAGCGTATATTGATGATGTTAATCTGGTTTTGGTTAGGTTCGGAGCAATTGGGAGCCAATTCGAGGGGCAAGAGCATCGCAGAGTAGCTTTTGGGCTGTTTTGAGGTAAGTAATGATTGTAACTCTAAACCTGAGGGTATGAAAACCCGGTATTTGATATTGTTTTGATAAATAAGGTGACACACATGTTAGGTGACGAGCGTGTGGGCGTGCACCGATAGGGATTGTGTTCTGGTCAGTCCCGTAGCGACTATTAAGCCGCGTATTCGATTTGAAACCTTGCGATATCCTATATTTTAGAAATTTATACTTGTTTATGGGCTCTGAGCCATGTTTGGGGCCTTGTGCCGACCTGTTTAGACCCTCAGGGGTATTTTTACACTATTGTCACACTATCCTGATAGAATATCTGTGAACTTAAACATGTTTACCACTTGTTGTTATTTTCACTGTTATCACACTGTTTTGGAACTCTGAGAAGTATTTTGGGCTGAGTCCCTTGAGTTGAGATGAATTGACCAAGTGGCTTGTGAGGATGACTGAATGAGGCCGAGCACCGAGTATGTGAGGATAGTTATGGGATGGGCTGCACGCCGCAACAATATATATGTTATGNTATATATATATATATATATATATATATATATATATATATATATATATATGGATCGGGCTGCACGCCGCAACAATATACATATTGGATCGGGCTGTACGACCCAGCAAATATAGCGCTTGGGCTATAGAAGCCATGCCGCAGCATATGTTATATGGATCAGGATGCACGCCGCAACAGTATATGTATGTATATATATATATATATATATATATATGTGTGTGTGTGTGTGTGTGTGTGTGTGTGTGTGTGTGTGTGTATGTGTGTGTGTGTGTATGTGTTGGATCGGGCTGCCCGCCGCAGCAGTTGTGTGTATTCATGGTACTTGCTGAGTGCGAGTGTTTAGTGTGAGCATGAGATACTGATAGTGGAGTCACGAGTGACTGAGAGGCTTTCCCAGAGGCTTTATTATGAGTGATACTGTGCCCGAGGGGCTTATATTCTATGAAACTACCATTTTCACTCTTCTTTACACTAAGCCTCTGATGATAATGTTGGACAAATGTTTTTATGCGAGATTTTAAATGGAAACTGGAGTTTTATGAAGCATAAATGGAAACTGGAGTTTTATGAAATATTCGGGATGTAGATTCCTGACTTGATTTATTCATTTCCACGGTTACTCATTATATGGATTTACATGATTTATAAATGCTCGTCACTACACTCATGTTTTTAGTTACTTTGATTACTTATTGAGTTGGCGTACTCACGTTACTCCCTGCACCTCTGTGTGCAGATCCAGGTACCAGACCATCTCACTAGTTGATTTTCGGGCGTGCTTGGAGTTTGTTCGAGGATCGAGGTAGCTGCTCAGCGTCCCCAACTCACTTCCTTTCCTTTCCTCAGTTCATAGTTTTTGTCTTTTGTACTTCAGGATTTTGTAGTAGCAAGTCACCTTATTGTACACTGTATTTACAGTCTTATATGCTCATGACAGTTGACTCCAAGTTTTGGGGAAGTGTATAAATTGTTCATCTCATATTGCTGTTTTAAAATCTGCTAATTTTGGGAAATTATGAAATATTATGATTTGTAATGGTTGGCTAGCCTAGTTCCATGATAGGCGCCATCACGACCGGCTCAGGATTTGGGGTCGTGACATGTAAAATCCATAATTTCTACCCTTGAAGAACAAGATTTAGGCCTAGAAATCTAATGAGTGTTAATGGAAAATGAAGAAAATGAGATTAGAAAAACAAACCTATGATTTGGTGATGAAATCCCTCTTCAAGTGTAACGGCGTGACCGGTCGTTTTGAGCTCTAGTGCGTCGTTCAGCGGTTTGAAGTCGTGAGCAGCTCCATTTCAAGTATTATGACTTGTATGTGTGGTGGGAATTGAATTTCGGAAAGTTTAGAGTTGATTTGGAAAGAAAAGTCTCATTTCAGAAGCTTTAAGTTGGAAGAATCAACTAAGATTGGAATTTTGAGTAAACGACCTCCGAATCAGGATTTGAATGTTCCTGCAGGTTTGTATGATGATTTCGGACTACGGCGTATGTCCGTATCGGGGTTTGGATATCCGAGAGCGCTTCGATGCATATTGTGGAAGTCAGCATTTTTGAAGAATTTCATAAATTTGGGCTTGAAGTGCATTTCAGAGTTATTGATGTCCGTTTGGGATTCCGAGTCTGGGAATAGCTTCGTGTGGTGATTCTGGAGTTGGGAGCGCGATCGGAAGTGAATTTGGATGTCCGTAGGTCATTTTGAAGTCATTTGGCTAAAGATTGAAATTTGAAGGGTTTTGAGAAATCCGACCGGAAGTGGAAGTTTTGATATTGAGGTCGGAATGCGATTTGGAGCAGGTCCATAATGTTAAATATGACTTGTGCGCAAAATTTGAGGTCAATCAGACGTGATTTAATAGGCTTCGACATCAGATGTAGAAGTTGGAAATTTCTAAGTTCATAAAGTTAGGATTTGGGTGCGATTCTTGGTTTCAATGTTGTTTGATGTGATTTGAGGCCTCGAGCAAGTCCGCATTATGTTTTGGACTAGGTTGGTATAATTGGACGGGCTCCCCGGGGGCCTCGAATGGATTCCGGGTGGTTAACGAATCAAGTTGAAAGTTTGAAGAAGGCTGGAATTGCTATCATCTGGTGTGACCGCACCTGCGAGGATTTGGCCGCAGGTGCGAGAGTGGGCTGGCTTGGCTGGGATCGCAGGTGCGATGGAATTTTTGCACTTGCGAAGGCGCAGATGCGGGCAGTGGGTTGCAGGTGCGGATCCGGCCGGAGGAGAACGAAGACGCAGATGCGGGCTCCTGGGTGCATCTGTAGAAGCGCAGGTCGAGGACTGGATCACAGGTGCGAAAATCGGCCTGTGCAGAATGTTTTAAAACAAGGATTCTTGGTTCATTTTCTTCATTTCTTCTTTGGCTTAGGCGATCTTGGGAGGCTTCAAAGAGAGGATTCCTTCATGCATTGTCAAGGGAAGTAAATTCCTCCCGTTTCTAAGTTAAATACAAGATTATATGCATGGATTAGGCATGGAAATAGATTGGAAATTTGGAGAATCTTAAAGAAACCTAGAAAATGGAAATTGGATTCTTAGCCACGAATTGAGTATGAATATTTGAGTAAATTGTATATTTGAGCTAGTGGAGCTATGGGTAGATTTTATCTTCGGGAAATTTTGGATTCCGGGCACGTGGGCCCGAGGGCATTTTGGTCATTTCACTAGGCGGGGTTGGAAAGTTATATAAGTTGGAATTGTTGAAAATATTAGAGTATATTTTCACTGGTTTGTCATTGTCTGGATAGTTTTGGGGCGTTGTGCATCCGTTGGAGTCGTCGGAAGGGCTTGGAGGCCGGTTATGGAACTTCGGAGCGAGGTAAATCTCCTTTCTAACTTTGTGAGAGGGAATTGTCCCCCTAGGTGAATTAATTAAGTATATGCTATTATCTTCGGGGGCTACGTACGCACGAGGTGACGGGAGTCTGTGCTTAGCTACTATTATGCCATGTCCGGGTAGTCTAGGACCCACTAGCATGCCTTACGTATTGTACCTGTAATCCTTCCTGTAATATTAAACTGCTAATATAATCGAAATCGTAATTTAATATTTGAAGAAGACTAGAGTTCATTTTCTTAATCATCTAAAGGAGAATTGATTCCTCTGTGGGTAATTGTATACCTGGTAGGGTTATATTATGGAATATCATTAAACTTGGCAAATGAGTTTCAAAACAAAAGATTTAAAAACTATAGCTCATGTTCCTTTAAGAAGAATTTTACCACTTTCCTGAAAAAACTGCTTTCTTGATAAAAATACGGATTTATTATGTGGATATGTGTACATATGAGCACATGAGTCGCATGTATGATTCGCGAGCAGGCTAGCCTTATTATTTGTATGTATAACCGCGTCGCATGATCGATTCGCGAGCAAGGCAGATAGATGCATCTATGGTTCGAGTCGTTCGACCCTCGACAGTGCACAGTTTATTATTGTTGGTCTGCGCCGTTCGACCCTTGGCATTGCTTGCACATGATATTTGCTGCGTAGTTGCTATGATTTTTGCCTGATTACTGGCCTGAAATTTTAAGTTGTCAACTCAAATTACAGAGATTTAAAATTATTAAAAATATTTTTGAAGAAGTTGTTCATTCCGGTTAATTATTTGTTATTTGGTCAAATCACCCATGTTGATTAATTGGTGTTAATATGACGAAGATTTAAAGTGTTAAATGTGGAAAGAGTTGATATTGTTTATTCCTGAACTTCATAAATTACCTATGATAATCATGCTTAGTGTCACACTTGAATATTCTAAATTGACTTTTAGCAAGTGTCTAAATTGACCTCTCGTCACTACCTCTCTGAGGTTAGGCGGGCGACTTACTGAGCACACGTTGATTTTGTACTCATGCTACACTTGCTGTGCATTTTATTGCACAGTTTCTTTCATCGCAATGTGGAGGATTTCTGAGACTTAGGCGAGCTGCATCATCCGGAGGCGATCCGCATTTGAAGAGCCTCCCTCGTACTGTATTTAATTTCATTTTTAAATTTCCTTGTCCAATTTGTATTTCGGACAGGCCTTGTGATGATTGTATAAATTCTTAGAAATTATTCATGTACTTGTGACAACGTGTTTTTGGATGTGTTGGGATATATTTGCTAAAGTGTAATATTTAAACCATTTTTTTACTTAACAGATTTTTATTTAGTTAATATGTAATAAAATTAAAGGAAATGTTTTTCATAAATTGTTAAAACCGGGAATTATTTAAATTAATAAATGATTGGCTTGCCTGACAATGATGTCCGGCGCCATCACGACCTTATGGATTTTGAGTCGTGACAACATGGTATCAGAGCACTAGGTTCCCTTAGGTCTCACGAGTCATGAGCAAGTCTAGTAGAGTCTTGCGGATCGGTACGGAGACGTTTGTACTTATCTTCGAGAGGCTACAGGGCTGTTAGGAGTACTTCCCTTCTTGATTCCTCATTGTGCGATTTTATTCCTTTAAGGGTTATGCCTACGTTTTTTTAAGTGCTTGCTATGAATCGGGAATTTGAGGAATTGAAATGGTGCTACATATATGATTCGAGATGTTTCCATGTGTAATTGGTGGGGGGCTATTGTTATGGCCCTGCAGAAGAATAATATGTTGTTTCACCTCAGTAGCTGTGTTTCTGAGAGCGTTAAGGTTATGCTCAGGTAGTGATGATGCTTGCGATTGATTATCGTGTGATGTCGATATGATGATAGAATGCTTGCCCGTATGTTGGGGATGATGAATGGTTTGAAGGGAGGTCTTCTCAGAGTGTGATTTCGAGATTTCGGTATTCTAGTGCCGGCAGAGGAAAGGAATTTGGGCTATGAATGGTCCGGTTGGGGTTGATAAAGTAGTAAGGCTTGGTGACTTCAAGTAAGGTGGGGTATTCATCCGTGACATGTCATCGTCGTCATTTATCGAATGGAATGTGTTAAGTTTTTTGGTGCTATGGTTTCTTCGGTTGCGTGGGGTCAGAGTATTAAGGAGAAGTATCGAAGAATGCGGTCGGCAGAGACCGTGAGGTGCGGTGGTTCAGTACCGAATAAGTGTTGTTAATGAAGGCAGCTAGAGAAAGATGATCTTCGGAGAGCTTGAAGTCGTGGTGATCTGCTGGTTTGGGAGTTATAGAGAATGATCCTGAAGTGAGGCTAGGCGGTGGTTCCATCTCTAGGAGGCCAGGTGTAAGAAACGTAAATCGAGCATTCGCAAAGTGGGGGAGCGGAAGCATAGCTTGGAATTTTAAGATATTGTCACGCATTTAATGGATGTCCATGAGGAGCAGACAAACTAGTAAAGCTGGTAAATGAAGAAGGGCGTAAGATGGGGTATTAAAGTCGCAGAGAGCGGGCATTGCGGCGTCGTTGGAAGGTGTCCATAGGTGATTTCCACAGGTGGGTTACCTCCTGTGAATAGGTTAGCGGTGGCATGGTTGGCAGGTCTCTGTGAGGGGTTCTAGTGGCTACCCAGTAGGAGGTGGAATGTGTGAATGATGCTAGAGAATTTGAGTATTTAGAGAGTGCTAGCAAGAGAATTTGGAAGAATTGGACGGTTTGGTTGAGCTCGATCGCGTTATCAAAGGAGAAAGGATCTCGGCAGGGTCTAGAGTGGTGCAAGGAGTAGCTTCAGGCTAAGTGGGGAAGTCCCACCATCTGCAGTTGGGTTGTAGGATTGTCTTCTCATGGGGTTGCGGATTGTCATCTTGTTGGCAAGTTATTATAGCTAAGGGAAAGGAGTAAAATGGTGATTATAGCTAAGGCATATGTGAGTTGTCAGGATAGTGACTCGGTCACGTGTTTCCTTGAAAGGGGTTTTCATGTTCTAGAAGAGCTTTGGAGTTGATTGTATTCGGGGCTAGTCAGAGTGAGTGACTATCAATCGCGGTTCTAGTGAGTTCAAAAGTCAAGAATGCGGCGTTTAAGGGTTTTAGGCAACGGTATGATCTAGAATCGAGCTTTTGTAGAGTAATTTCTGAGAGAAAGGAAGATGCCTGGAATGTTGTATGATATGTTTCAGCATGCAGGATAGTATTGGAGGAGTGAGAGAAATAAACTCCGGATTGTAGAAAGATTATCAGGAGGGTATGAGATGGGTTGTGGGATTTAGGCAGCATAGTCTCGAGAATCAAGGTCACTCGGGATGAGTGAGGGTTGGGTTTGCTATGAGTTGAAGGAAGTTGTTATGAGTTGAAGGAATTTGAAGGATAGATTGATTAGCCATGGTTGAAATGGCACATTTACGGCAGTGATCAGTTCCTTCGGCGTGATTAAGTTATGCATGTGGTTTGTGCCGGTGTATGCGGGGCTTGTCGGCCGTCGTAATGGATTTCATATGGGAGCATTTGAGTGCTATGGACCCTCAGGTGTAGGCAGATCCCGGAATNACTCGTGTGTTGAGATGGTACTCTTGAATTGAGTTAAGTAAAAGGTTTCTATATGATGAAGTGTTCACCCTATTGGTGGTTCAGAAGTTATGATGGAATTCTTGCGCTACCTCATATTGGCATGTTAGGTGCGGTAAGCAGTATGTAATTGGGAGTAAGAATTGAGATTGCGGTTCGATGTTAATAAGGATGTCATGAGCTCGAAATAGCAAGAAAAGGTGATTTAAAAGTTCAGAGTAAGCTGGTATTACCTTCAGTATCACCTGAGATGGATATTCTGTGGAAGAGGCTTTGTACCCTGGTTATGGGTTCTTGAATTGTCTTACATCGTAGTACGGCCAGTGGTCGATGGACAGACTTGTTGCCTTGTGTGGAAGGTCGTGGAATAATACCACAAAAAGATTGTATAAAGTGTCACATGTAGTCACTTGATGGATTGAATATTTGGACTGAGTATAAAGGAGTGCTATATTGTTTATTTGAGAAGTTATGCCTGAAAGGCTTTCAGTTCATTTGGTTGTGGATTGTGGGGTGTTTGTCCCGGCTATGATGGTTGTTCTTGCGTATTATGAGAGAAAGTGGGTTAATATGGACCCAGGAAAAAGATATTAGCTTAGTTGGTGTGAGAAATTCAGACTCGATGCTTGTGGATAGATTTAAATATGATTATGGGCTTCGTATGAGCCAGGCATGTTCATTTCAGTAGAGCACTTTTTCATGGAGAGGTATTAGAACAACGGATGTTGTTCCGTCTTCGTCAAATTCATGTGTTATTATGATTGTGTCGTGTGAGTTGTGAAACAACTTGATAATTTCCTATGTGTTGAGGTCCCACGTAGTGGGGATGTTATGTGAGCAGGATAGCTCTTGAGATCCAGAGTGTGTATATATATATCGCACCTCAGTTATGCTTGATTTATGTAGCCTACGACTTTATCAGTCTCCCCAGGATGGTATTATGCACTTATCGTGCTTATGATCGATATTCAGTAATTTGTAATAGGGAGCAAACCAGCTCCGTATATATATATCTTCTTATGTAAATTTTATGTGTGGATCGGGTGGCACGTCTCCACGGGTATGTTATTCGGATCGGATTGCACGCCGCAACAGTGTGATGATGAGTAAGGTTCCTATAATTATTTTCTTGTGTTTTACTTCCTATTTTCTGAGAAAAGTTCATATCAGTTGCGTGAGTTGAATAGTCCCTTTCTGAGTCATTTTTTATTGTCATGTTCGAGTTATGTCCTAATGGCGCGATGTGGTATCATGTGAGGCTGTTGGTCATGTTTGGGGTGATCAGTGGTCTGAGAAGTTCATACTGGGTGAGATGAGATTTTCGGATCAGGGATCAGTGAGATAAGGTTATGAGATGTGTATATTAAAGAACAAATACCATTATTCAGGTTCATGATGAGGTGATGATTCTAGTCAAGATGAGATATTCAATGATTTGTTAACTCTACAGTTGGGTATGAATCTATACACATCTCCTCCGTTGTGGTGGTATCGTCAGCATTATAGCAGGATGTATGTATATATATCATGAGGTGCATTGGGAGCATCAAATTCGTGAAATTTTGGCTATTAAGGTTCAGGGAACGTCATTGTGGTTAGATGATGAATCTTGCGGTGCATGGTGCTAATTCAGCAAAGGTATGCAGTTATGTTCTGGTACGTTGTGTGGTAGTCGATACAGTGTTTATATATTGGAACTAGGTCTGGCAGAGAAAATTTCAAGTATTGGAACTAGGTTCTGAGCTTATTATATGGAAAAGAAGAAATCTTCAGATTTGATCAAGCTAATGTACTCAACTGGGTTGTGGTAGCACGGGCAGGTGCTCGAGGTGTTAAACAGTGATTTCAGATAACTCTAGAGCAGTTCTTAGCATATTTGAGGACGAACGTCGGTTTAAGTGGGGGAGAATATAATGACCCGACCGGTCGTTTTGAGATCTACCGCGTCGTTCAGCGGTTTGAAGTCGTGAGCAGATCCATTTCAGGTATTATGACTTGTAGGCGTGGTCGGAATTCAATTTCGGAAAGTTTAGAGTTGATTTGGAAAGAAAAGTCTCATTTCAGAAGCCTTAAGTTGGAAGAATCAACTAAGGTTGGAATTTTGAGTAAACGACCTCCGAATCAGGATTTGAAGGTTCCCGCAGGTTCATATGATGATTTCGGACTTGGGCGTATGTCCAGATCGGGTTTTGGATAACCAGGGAGCGCTTCAATGCATCTTGTGGAAGTCAACATTTTTGAAGAATTTCATAAATTTGGGCTTCAAGTGCATTTCAAAGTTATTGATGTCCGTTTGGGATTCCGAGTCTTGGAATAGCTTTGTGTGGTGATTCTGGAGTTGGGAGCGCGATCGGAAGTGAATTTGGATGTCCGTAGGTCATTTTGAAGTCATTTTGGCTAAAGATAGAAATATGAAGGTTTTTGAGAAATCCGACCGGAAGTGGAAGTTTTGATATCGAGGTCGGAATGCGATTTCAGAAGTTGGAGCAGGTCCGTAATGTTGAATATGACTTGTGCGCAAAATTTGGGGTCAATCGGACGTGATTTGATAGGTTTCGGTATCGGATGTAGAAGTTGGAAATTTCTAAGTTCATAAAGTTGGGATGTGTGTGCGATTCGTGGTTTCGATGTTGTTTGATGTGATTTGAGGCCTCGAGAAAGTCCGCAGTATGTTTTGGAACAGGTTGGTATAATTGGACGAGGTCCCGGGAGGCCTCGAGTGGATTCCGGGTGGTTAACGGATCAAGTTGAAAGTTTGAAAAAGGCTGGAATTGCTATCATCTGGTGTGACCGCACCTACGAGGATTTGGCCGCACGTGCGGCTTTGGCGCCGCAGGTGCGAGAGTGGGATGGCTTGGCTGGGATCGTAGGTGCGATGGAATTTCCGCACCTGCAAAGGCGCAGATGCGGGTAGTGGGTCGCAGCTGCGGATCCGGCTGGAGGAGAAGGAAGACGCAGGTGCGGGCTCTTGGGCGCACCTGCAGAAGCACATGTGCGAGGACTAGATCGCATGTGCGAAAATCGGCCTGGGCAGAATGTTTTAAAACAAAGATTCTTGGTTCATTTTCTTAATTTCTTCTTTGGCTTAGGCGATCTTGGTAGCTTCAAAGAGAGGATTCCTTCATGCATTGTCAAGGTAAGTAAATTCCTCCCGTTTCTAAAGTAAATACAAGATTATATGCATGGATTAGGCATGGAAATTGATTGGAAATTTGGAGAATCTTAAAGAAACCTAGAAAATTGAAATTGGATTCTTAGCCACGAATTGAGCATAAATATTTGAGTAAATTGTATATTTGAGCTAGTGGAGCTATGGGTAGATTTTATCTTCGGGAAATTTCGGATTCCGGGCATGTGGGCCCGAGGGAATTTTGGTCATTTCACTAGGCGGGGTTGGAAAGTTATATAATTTGGAATTGTTGCAAATATTAGAGTATATTTTCATTGGTTTGTCGTTGTCTGGATAGTTTTGGGGCGTTGTGCGTCCGTTGGAGTCGCCGGAAGGGCTTGGAGGCCGGTTATGGAACTTCGGAGCGATGTAAATCTCCTTTCTAACTTTTTGAGGGGGAATTGTCCCCCTAGGTGAATTAATTAAGTATATGCTATTATCTTCCGGGGCTACGTACGCACGAGGTGACGGGAGTCCGTGCGTAGCTACTATTATGCCATGTCAGGGTAGTCTAGGACCCACTAGCATGCCTTACGTGTTGTACCTATAATCCTGCCTGTAATATTAAACTGCTAATATAATCGAAATCGTAATTGAATATCTGAAGAAGACTAGAGTTCATTTTCTTAATCATCTAAAAAGAGAATTGATTCCTCTTTGGGTAATTGTGTACCTGGTAGGGTTATATTATGGAATATCATTAAACTTGGCAAATGCGTTTCAAAACAAAAGATTTAAAAACTATAGCTCATGTTCCTTTAAGAAGAATTTTACCACTTTCCTGAAAAAACTGCTTTCTTGATAGAAATACGGATTTATTATGTGGATATGTGTACATATGAGCACATGAGTCGCATGTATGATTCGCGAGCAGTCTAGCCTTATTATTTGTATGTATAACCGCGTCGCAAGATCGATTCGCAAGCAAGGCAGATAGATGCATCTATGGTTCGAGCCGTTCGACCCTCGACAGTGCACAGTTTATTATTGTTGGTCCACGCCGATCGACCCTCGGCATTGCTTGCACATGATATTTGCTGCGTAGTTGCTATGATTTTTTCCTGATTACTGGCCTGAAATTTTAAGTTGTCAACTGAAATTACAGAGATTTAAAATTATTAAAAAGATTTTTGAAGAAGTTGTTCATTCCGGTTAATTATTTGTTATTTGATCAAATCACCCATGTTGATTAATTGGTGTTAATATGACGAAGATATAAAGTGTTAAATGTGGAAAGAGTTGATATTGTTTATTCCTGAACTTAATAAATTACCTATGATAATCATGCTTACTGTCACACTTGAATATTCTAAATTTAATTTTATCAAGTGTCTAATTTGACCTCCCGTCACTACCTTTCTGAGGTTAGGCGGGCGACTTACTGAGTACACGTTGTTTTTGTACTCATGCTACACTTGCTGTGCATTTTATTGCACAGGTACTTTCATCGCAATGTGGAGGATTTCAGAGACTTAGGCGAGCTGCATCATCCGGAGGAGATCCGCATCTGACCGAGTCTCCCTCCTACTGTATTTAATTTCATTTTTAACTTTCCTTATCCAATTTGTATTTCGGACAGGCCTTGTGATGTTTGTATAAATTCTTAGAAATTGTTCATGTACTTGTGACACAGGGATCTGGGATGTGTTGGGATATATTTGCTAAAGTGTAATATTTAAACCATTGTTTTACTTAAAAAAATTTTATTTAGTTAATATGTGATAAAGTGAAAGGAAATATTTTTCATAATTGTTAAAATCGGGAATTATTTAAATTAATAAACAATTGGCTTTCCTAACAATGATGTCCTGTGCCATCACGACCTTATAGATTTTGGGCCGTGACATCAAAAATCGCCCAAAGTCGGATTCTATGGAAGAAAATATGAAAATGGGGTCTATTCCCGTTTTCCTACGGACTTACTCGTGCGATCTAATTGCCAAAATAACATCTTAAACAACGAATTTAGCATAAAAATAAAAGAAGAATCTCAATAACTTTCAAAGTTCCAAATTTCACAACTAAGGGTCTGAATCACGTCAAATGACCTCCGTTTCTTACCAAATTTTACGGGCACAACTCAAATATCATATTAAACCTGTAGCGAGCTCCGGAATCAAAATACGGGACCGATACCATAAAATTTCAAATATAATCAAATTTGCAAAAACTCTTAGATTTCAGTAAAACAATTTCTTTCAGAACTTCATTTCTCGGGCTTGGGACCTCGGAATTCAATTTCGGGCATACGCTCAAGTTCCATATTTTCCTATGGACCCTCCGAGACCGTCAAATCACGGGTCCGGATCCGTTTACCTAAAATGTTGACCAAAGTCAACTTAAATTCCATTTTTAAGGCGAAATTAGCATTTTTTTAATTTTTTTTCATATAAAAGCTTTTCAGATATACGCCTGAAGTGCGCACGTAAAACGAGGTGAGATAAAAGGAGGTTTTCAAGGCCTCGAAACACAGTTTTTGACTTCTAAAATAGGAGATGACCTTGTGGGTCATCACATGAAGGCTCTCTCTCTCTCTCGCTTTGTGGTCTTATGTAAAGCCTTTCCGCTTATCTATTATTTTTTTTATCTTTATTCAAAGGAAGTAGATCGAAAGAACGAAAAAGAATGTGTTAGCGTGCCCTTACTCTAATTCGAAATCTGTATCTTTCTTTCTATTCTAATTCCTCTCCCTTCATTTCTCGATCTGCTTGTAAATTCTAAGTGGGTATTTTACCAACTTATATCGTCTTTAATCTTAGATTTTTGCAATGTTTGGTTGATAAAATCGTGTCTATTATAATTTACTTCTATTTTACATGTTATATGTGATATAGAAGTGATGGTGAAGAAACCAAGTGAAAACGAGTAAAAAAGGAGCTAAAATGAATAAATGGGCGGAAAAACTGGGGCAGTTCTGGAATTTTATGTTTTTGACCCCAAACCATTTTATACACGATCTAGCTTAGTTGTAAAAGATATTTGGCTTATATTTCAATATATTGAGAGAGAAGACAAGTTTTGGAGCTAGGGCTCTTGCACACATACTTGGGTCTTGAAGATTTGAAGCTTTTGGTTGAGAAATTCTTACCCATTTATGTTCATTTCTTCATTTCCTTGCTTTGTATTGTATATATAAGTGTGTATTATTTTTTCAAACACTTGAATCTTGTTTATGGAAATATTCATATTTAAAGTGGGGATTAAATATGTTGTTGTGCTTATTTATTGAACAATTTTTATTTATTATGAAGAGAATTATTGTTTCTTTAATTATTCTTATTCTTTAATGTTTCAAAGGGATTAGCTAACCATAGGACCCATTAACTTCGAATTGATTTTGGAAAAGATAATTTGGGGTTGGGAAAGATTAATTATCAAAAACTTGAGGCTTTAACCCTCAGTTTATAGATTCTACCTAGGGATAGGATTGAACTACTTGTAGCAATATCCGGGTGTGCTTAATCTCTTAATTATTTTAAGGATAATTCAATTAGGAAGTCTTTTTAGTCTTCGGAAGAATCTAATATAGAACTATTACCCGAGGCTAATTAACATAAACTCAATCATATTTATAAAATCGTGAAATACATTGGAACGTTACTTGAGTGTAATTCCATGTGCACCCATGCTTGTATCCATTGATCCTTTTATTTTCTTTCTAGGTTAGTTTACATTTTTGCAGTTAGATATAAATATTTTCTCAAAACATTTATAAGTGTTTGGCTTAGCATAATAAGTGATAATTCTCTTACACGCCTAATCGACCATGTCCATTTACTTTTAGCAGTGGATTCGGATGTCATCAGTGGGCATGCTGAGGAGGAGGACTCTGACTGACAAAGAATTTTCTTTTCAACCTACTCTGTTTTACATTTTTATATGCATCAGGGACTATGCATAAGCTAAGTGTTTGGTGGGAGAACTACTACTTGTGATGTACTGTGTATAACTTGTATCAATTTGTTTCTTTTATTAGTTTACTTAGTCTAGTCTTTAGTCTAGTTTGTTTTAGAAAAAATAAATACAAAATGCAAAAAAGAAAAAAAAATATAAGAAAAAGCTCAAACTTTTCACGACGATGTATCTGTTGGACAATTTTCTTGAGGGATAAAGTCCGATTCAAAACACCAAAAAGATTTCTTTTAGGATAGTTAGGTAGTATCTCTTGGTTTTTCTTTAGGCACCGGTTCTTTTCCAAGGGTGTAGCTCGAATCGGGTACTTTATTTTTTTTAGCAGTAGGTTAGGAAGAAACTGAATTTCTCTGAGATACCTAGTAACATGTTTGGTGCTGGCACATTAGGTTATGACATATATTCTATCTTTCCATGAACTTGGTTTGAACTGTGACATCTAAGTAAAGTAAATAACCTATCTTGTGACGCTTGTTCTCAGTTGTTCGACTTGTATGCTACATAGTGCATTACTGCTTAAATTTCTCAATAATATATGCTTGTTTGACTTGAGAGTTGAACATAACCGTCGTGATTGAGTCATGTGAAATGTGTGTGTGAGGAATTGTAATTCTCTATGTGCCCCGTTTGTCAATCGAAGTGAAATCATTAAATTGTGCTAGTCTAGGAGATGACGTAGGTGTTTATTGCTTGATCATAGATGTGTTTGTCACTTGAAGATAAAATTTTCTGTTACTAGCCCGTTGAGCCTGTAGACCTTTTCTTTGGCACCCACATTACAAGCCGTACCCCTATTTGTTCTTAATTTGAGATTGTTGAACCTTTACCTCCTAAGGCACTTAGTCGCTGAAAGAAGTAAGGTGAGAGATTGGGGAATAGATTTTGAGTGAAACCATGGAAGGACCCTTTGGTGCACTAAAATTGAAATCAAAATTCATTAGCTGATGAACTTTAACGTGTGGAGTGTAAGTACAAGAGAAAAGAAAAATAGAGAAAAAAAATTGCAAGAAAAAAAATGATAGTCAAATAATGTAGAAACACACACACACACACACCTCCTAATTTTACTATCTCTCATACAAGTAGTCAAATGGTATATAAGATTTCTTTAAGCACTCTAAATCGGCGTTCTTTTTCAGACCCATCATTTTTAGAAATCCCCTACCAGTCCGATTTTATGGTACCAATAACCTAGGGTTATCCCAAGGTAGCCCAGCAAATTCCCGATTTCTTCTAGGAGCGGGGTCATTTCTATATCCCCGAAGCAAAACACTGATTTTTCACGATCCCAGAACATGGTTGCAGCTTCTATCAACATGTTATTTGGCTGGATGTCTAACAGAGAAGGCAAATTTCCCAGGACCTTCTTCACATGTTTCTTGTCACTTAAGGAAAGATCTTCCCACCAATCTAGTAGCAGTGGTGGTATAGTTTGAACCTTGCCGAACTTGGGGACCTCGTGCCTCATTTTCTGCAAAATAAAGAAGGTTAGGCCCTTTCCCCCTCCAAATCCGACTATTTATATATCCATGATAGGCATATTGGAATTTAGTTCACCAAAATTAATGCACAAAACGTGGTTGCGTCCATTGAGATTATGGAAACCCCGGTGGGCTTTTGGATAAGGTTTGTCTTAAAGTGTTATTATGTGGACAACATACTAACCCGGCTAGGTTTGACCATGATGCATGTACAGTTATAATCAGAGTAAGGTTGCTATAGTGGTCTAGACCGGTACCCTCAAGCGAACAACTTGAGGGGGAAAGGCACGGAACTACCGATTGCACCACTGATCGACTAGTTTTACCTCAAATAATCCTTTTCAAATTTAAAGGGTGATAAATAGGAAGAGCGCAACCACTCATCATGCGTTTAAAGGATTGATTAAGCACGAGTGGAATATGATATTGATCATGATTTATGCAGCAGTAAATAGCATGTTGTCACATATTTGCACGTTAGGAAAATAATAAATGTGGTATTTAATAATTGAAAGACGTTTAAGAAAGGAAAACAAATAAATAAGTCAGCTTCTGTAGTAAAGGAAATCATAAATGCTCAAAACGGGCAATTAAATTCACATAAAGGGAAAGCGAAAAGGTGCGCATGTATTAGCAAAAAAATACATACTTAAGACTAATTTACAAAAAGCAAGTTTGTTATGGTAAAAGCCTAAACTCCCCAGCAAAGTTACCATGCTGTCGCGCCCCCCTTTTTCTCGCAAAATCGGGGTTTCGACATTCGACAACTCCTTTCCTTTAGGGAAAGGGGGTATGGAAATTGAAGAGTCGCCACCTAACGGATTTAAGGTGCGTTAGGGCACCTAATGCAAGTAACTCATGAAACCAGTCTACATTGCCAGAGATTGGGTAAGGGCTTGAAATTACCCTGAGGGAAAGGTGTTAGGCACCCCTCGAGGTCCATAACGGTGGGTCCCAACCAAACTTACTTGGTGAATTAGTCATTTAACCGATAAGCAGTCATAGCACACATATGTTAATAAGATAAAGCAAATTTAATAGGTAAGCAGTCTAAGCACACATATGTACAAAGATATGGAAGTCATAAGTTATTAGCCTATAGGATCACATCTGTACAATGCCCGGTAATCCTTCCTTAACTAGAGGGGTTACACGTGGCATTAGAGCACATGTCATCATATCCTTTTACTACCCGTCCCTTTTTTTATGGACCTGGAGGTGTTTAAGACCTCTAATAAGGTGGTTCTAGACTCTCTGAAAGTGCTTAAAAGGAGAAAATCCAAGCGACAAGCAAGAACAAATAGGACATTCACATAAGGATCAATTAAAGGCTCACTTTTACCTCCTCAAGTATGCAGACAATATCACATCTCAAGCAATAGGATTTCAGACATTTCAAAGTCCTAAAACATGATATCTATGTGAGCATGAAAACAAGCTGTATGCAATATCTATTAAAGCGAGGCAGTGGAGACCTAATTAGTTTGCCTACTGATTTTAAGACTTGCTAAATCTGGGCAGTTCACAAATAATTAAACAAAGCACAGTTTTACCATTTTTATAAGAATTAATTACCCCACATGCTTGCTCAGGGGTAAATCCGGGATGTCCTATAAGCATGATATCTAATTGTTATCAGAGTCTTAGTATTAGCAAGCGATTCTAAACAGACAGTTGACTTCGTTATGTCCTATAGGCATGTTGTCTAGGTGTTGAATATTACAGAACTACTTTTATACACATTTATCTCTATAACATGATATCTAGGTGTTGGGATTGCTTTTAAACACTTTTATAGACAGGATAGTTGCTGATTTTACACGATGAAGGCGTGGTATTAAAACTAATGCAATAGAAGTCCTAAAACATGGTTTCTAATGCACGTAGGAGAATGAACGTCTTTATACAGTAACAATAGTAGCTTAGTAGAAGAATTCCATAACCCATGAGGTAATGAACCTATAACATGTTGCCTAGCATGCCAAGCAATCCTAAGAGCATGGCTTCTAATGCAAGCAAATAAACCTAAGAACATGATTTCTAATGCAAGCAATAGTCATAATAATCCTAAGGGCATGATTTCTACCCGGTTTTCCCACAAAAATTATATAAGAATCCCTTCCCTTTTACTAATTTCCCCAATATTGTTTACAAAGGTTATTATTACATATCATAAATGAATGAATCACATAATAAATATAAGCTATGCTATAGGGAGCCTGAGATAGGCCCAAAGTGAAGCTGGAAATACCAGGCCTTCAAAACAGTCCAGGATGCCAAAGTCTCATAGCCAATAAGGTGTCCTGGTGTGTCAAAGTTACCTAAGGACCTCAGGGATACCGGGTAATGCTCACACCAAGAACCTTTAAATAGAGAAGTGGTTATGTGCAGTGTGGAAGGTCCAGCCCTAGTGTACCAGAGTTCGAAGGAATCTCATGGATTCCTAGGCAGTACACACACTGGAGGGGCAAAACTTAAGTAATCTAAGAGTATAAGTGAGAGTGATTGACATAGTTTGGAAGAACTTAGTAAAAATAGTGTAAAGGTAAAAATTTCAGGAGTGAAAAGGTTTTTCAGGAATAGAAACAGTTCTTAAAAATGTTAAGAATAAAACAATTTTGGAAACAATTCTGAGAAGAAGAAAGATTCAACAAGCAACCACATAGTCATAACACTTAGAGTGCCCAGATTCAAAACCGTTTATTACTTGTTTCTAAGTAAAGGCAAACAAGTTTACAATCAGGGATCAGGGGATTGGGAACATAGAGGCTTAAATCAGAAACACATGAATATGGTAAAAGGGGAAGCACATTGACCAGCCAGTACATAGAACAAATAGGGACTGACTAGCAACCAGAAAATAAAAACTATTGCTTCGAAGTATTAGCAAGGGGATCATGCTTGAAATTAAAGTGGTAATGGATAATAAACATAGACAAAATATGAGAATGTTCATGTTGAAGACAGGGGTCTACTACATAGAGCAATTAGGATTAACCAAATACATTAGAAGTCTATGATACTGACATGAGCATACTAGTTAAGGGATGTAAACAAGAACTAAAGTAAACATGCTGGTCAAGTATCACACAAGACAAATGAGACCTAGACATGCTGACTAAACATTTGAGCAAGAGAGGGTAAGACTCCAGCATATTGAGCAAAGTAGTAAACAGGAAGACAATTAAATACATAGCCAATTAAACTAGTGCCAAAATAGGCATGGATTTAACAACTATGGAGCACATAGGGTTGAATTTCAGAATTGAAATAAGAACATACCAGTTTATGAAGCAAAACAGAAAGTAAAGTAGGTAGAATTCCACAGTCGGCTTTCAGCCGGATAGACAAGCAATGAGCACAAGTAGAAGAGAGAGATAAGAGAATGTTTGTGTGTGTGTGTGTATTTTTTGAACTATTTTTCGTGTCCTTTGAGAGATAAAACAAGATTTTATATATAACACTTTAGGAGTAGATAAATAAGGTAAAGGAATCAGAAGTCAGCCAATTAAGGATAATCATATAATCAATTCACCTAAAGGATTTCGGAATAGACCCCTGGTAATCAATTAACGGTCACAACAGGGGAGCTCATAAAGGCAAGGAATCCAAATCATACCAAATAGAGAATCAATAACAATTCCAAAATCACATGGACACTAATTAGTGCAAATGTACTCAATTAAAGTTGCAAAATAAGGAAACAAATAAGATTTGTGCACACAGATTTTAACAGGGAAAAATAATAGGAAATAATCAGTAAGAATATTTAAAAAAATACTGATTTTACCAGAAGAATCACTCAAGTTCCACAAATAGAAAATAAATGAGTAAAACTTCACAGAATTACCGGGTTTAACAAGAAAACTGGTTCGAACCCTAGAAAAGGTCAATTAGGGCAGAAATCCCCAAGAATACTTGATTTTAACAGGGAAAACATTTAAGTCAAAAAATGGGGTAAACCAATATGACTGGTATCACAGAAACAACCAAAGTATCGAAGTTAAGATTGAAGACTAGTATATCACATATAATCAACTAGGGTTTGAATATTCTTGCAAAAAACAGTCACAATGATGAAAGAACAATTAATTAAGCACTTAGAAGTCAAAAAAGTCTTTGAAAAACAGTTTAGGACGAACCCTAGTTTAGGAAGAGCGATTAAAATCAAATCAATCAATTAAAACAAGGGGTTTTTTGAAGGAAAATACTTAATAACATTTGAATCACCTCAGATCTATAAATATCTGAGAGGAATCAACATTATCAAACTAGGATTTTCAGAAAAATGGCAAAGGTGAAGAGAATAGGTCAAGAACCCATAGATCCGTAGTAAAAACAAGAAGAAATTATTACTCACAAACGAAAAATGGCCTGAGACAGGCAAGTTTCAAACTAGAACCAGTTGGGGTTCCCTTGAGATCTTCTCGAGGACCCAAGAAATCAAAGAGCCATGGCGTATAAAAGACCAGGGCTGGTCGGAGAAGACATAGAAGTACCATAGGAAGGAGGTTTACGCCAGTGACTGTGTTTAGGGTTAGGGCTAGGGCTAGGTTGAGTGAGAGTTGAGAGACGAAGGAAATGATGACGACGGGGGGAGGGAAAGAATTATAAGGGTTAGGGGTTAGCTTAGGATTAATTATGGAAAGGGGTTTTGTGGACCGTTGATCTAAAAGATCAAGGGTCGCGATCAAACAGGGTATTGGGTCGGGGTTTTTAGATTGGCCCTAAAGGGGATCTGGGCTGTCTTTTAAAGGGTTTTGGGTTAATGTTTGAGGTATTAGGTCCGGAAAATTATAGGAATCAAATAGGGCTATTTGTTAAATACCTAAACAATTTATAAAAAAATATTTTATAAAATAATTAACAGATTATATAAATAATTTTCATGCATAGAAATTTTTCAAAAATAATTACTCAACATTTTAAAAATACAATGAGCTATTTTCTGCTAAAATAATGTAATAATGCATGCATGTGCTATAATTGTAAAGTTATTGCAATTGTAACCCAAAAATGTAATTGTGGCTATTTGTCAATATTTTAAGCTTAATATAAACATAAATAGAAATATTAAGTCATGAAATTGTTATAAAGTCATTTATGATGCAATTAGTAGTTATTTATATAATAAAAATACTGGGATAAATTAACAAAAATCCTTAGAAAAAAATGCAGAAATTATGGAAAAATATCAATTGATGCCAATGCATAGTTTGAAAGTATATATGCACTTTGAAAAATATTATAGGGAAAAATTGGGTGTCAACAACTGCCCCTCTTTACCCGGGAAGGATGAAAGAGTTGCCGGGTAAAGATATGATGGCCAATTTTGACCGAGCGAGATGGATTGAGAGATTTAGGCCGCACTCTTTTTTCTGAGCTACCTACATATCCCTGGTTTTACAGGAATCAGGTCATGTGTAGTTCTGGATTCATTGGCGGAGTATACCGATGAAGTTACCACAAGGACGGTCACGAGATTTCAGGATAGGTGAAGAATGGTTATGGTGAGTGGTCAGTTTGAGATAATTTGTAGGAACTGGAGCGGGATTGCTCCTATTGGGATAACGGTTTCTTATCGGGTCACCTGCAAGTAAAGAGATGCTACGAGCATATATTTGTGCGGAAATTTAAACATGATGCAGATTCCCTTTGGACCATGAGAATTGTCTTCTGACGGTTAGGATGACGTCTTTAGACAATGATGTCCTGGGCCATGAATTGTTCAGTGAGGGATTCACATGCCATGAGATGATGTTCTCGGGCCATGAAAATGATGCCTCCGAACCATGATGCCTTTGAATAATGATATGCGAATGTGAGGGATCCTCATGCCATGACATGGTGTCTTCCAGCTATGAGAATGATGCCTTTAGACAATGACGCCTTTTGACAAGTTGGAGATATTTTAGCCCGTGATATGCAAAGACATGATGCTAAGGGCAACAAGACATGATGCTAGGGGCGACAAGACATGGCTTAGTCTTGTATGAATTTGGGGGCAGAGCTTAGCCCGAAAGAAGAGAATAGGTAATGCCATAGAGACAGCGCTTAGTCTCGTGCAAGGTGTAGGAAATGTTTGGCCTTATAAAAATTGGAGGCAATGCTTAGCGTTATGCAGATATGAAGGCAGTGTTTGGCCTTATGCAGAATTGAAGGCAGTGCTTAGCCTTATGCAAATATGGAGGCAGGGCTTAGCCTTATGCAGAATTGAAGGCAGTGCTTAGCCTTATGCAAATATGGAGGCAGGGCTTAGCCTCATGCAGAACTGAAGGCAGTGCTTAGACTTATGCAGAATTGAAGGCTGGGCTTAGCCTTATGCAAATATGGAGGCAGGGCTTAGCCTTATGCAGAATTGAAGGCAGTGCTTAGCCTTATGCAGAATTGAAGGCAGTCATTGGCCTTATGCAGTGCTTAGCCTTATGCACAATTGAAGGCAGTGCTTAGCCTTATGAAAATATGGAGGCAGGGCTTAGCCTTATGAAAATATGGAGGCAGGTCTTAGCCTCATGCAGAATTGAAGGCAGTGCTTAGCCTTATGCAGAATTGAAGGAAGTACTTAGCCTTATGCAAACATGGAGGCATGGCTTAGCCTTATGCAAATGCGGATGCATGGCTTAGCCTTATGCAAATACGGAGGCAGGGCTTAGCCTCATGCAGAATTGAAGATAGTGCTTAGCCTTATGCAGAATTGAAGGCAGTGCTTGGCCTTATGCAGAATTGAAGGCAGTTCTTAGCCTTATGCAAATATGGAGGCAGGTCTTAGCCTCATGCAGAATTGAAGGCAGTGCTTAGCCTTAGGCAGAATTGAAGGCAGTGCTTAGCCTTATGCAGAATTGAAGGCAATGCTTAGCCTTATGCAAATATGGAGGTAGGGCTTAGCCTCATCCAAGATTGAGATAGAGCTTAGCCTTATGCAGAATTGAAGGCAGTGCTTAGCCTTATGCAGATATGGAGGCAGGGCTTAGCCTCATGCAATATTGAGACAGAGCCTAGTCTCATGCAAAGGGAAGGCAATGCTTAGGCTTATACAAATATGGAGGCAGGGTTTAGCCTCATGCAAGATTGAGACAGAGCTTAGTCTCATGCAAAGAGAAGAAATAGTAAGTGATAGCAGAGTGTTTCTTAGGTGGAAGTGGATTCAATATCGTTGTTGTTATGAAGGTTGTGATTTCGAGGCATGGATATTCCTTGTTCCTGCATTTAAAGAAAAATCGTGAGTTCTTGTAAGGGGGAGGTTGGTTCGTGCCTCCGCCGGCTTTCTTGACTTGCTTTGCTCGGTCTGAGATCCTATTCAAATCATTGGGGGTAGCGTTTTCTAAACAAAGTTATTTCAAAAGCAAGCATGCGTAGTTTTCAAAGTCATAGTAAAATATATGTTTTTTTTAGAAAATTGGTTAGATGAACCAGTGACTGTGACACGATCCGCGGCATTGTGACTTCTCTTGCCGTAGAATTTTGAGGGTCCTCCTAAAAATTCTGCCCCAGTTTCTGATGATGGGGAAAGTGGAAATTTTATTGAATTGTGACCGAACCCACATGGCTGCCTACATATCCCCTCTTAAACGGGAATCAGTTCGAGCGTAGTTCAATTTATATCATTTACGGAAACATAAACAATTACACATAGTATCGCTTGACTGGATCTGAATTGATTGGTTTTGTCCATACTTATCCATCCATTTCTGCGAGTATGAGGGCTCCCCCTGTCAATACTCGGTGAACCATGTAAGGAACTTGCCAGTTGGGAGAGAATTTCCCTTTGGCTTCATCCTGATGCAGGAAGATCTTCTTCAATATCGGCTGCCCCGGTGTGAACTGTCTCGGATTGAATCTTCTATTGAAGGCTTTGGACATTCTGTTCTGGTAATGTTTTCTGTGACATAATTCATTTATCCTCTTTCCGAATCACTATCCTTTTGTTGCGTTGCCTCATTACATGTCACAGTTGTCGGTTCATCGAGATAGGAAATAGTAATGTTGTATAGATAAAGGTATGAGAGAGAAGTGGTAACTGTAAACATCAAATCATTGAAAGTGTCAAACAAATGCGATTTTCAATAATTTAAACAACGTTTTGGATCATTGGAAATATTATTTAAAACAAAATGTCAAAAGGGAAATCATTTTTTTAGAAATCAAAATAAATAATATTTTCAGCCTTGCTACCCCGGGACTCGTCGGGCCCTGGATGGTCTAACAGTCTAATTCTTGAGGAATGATCCTCTCTCCACAGCTCAGATGGTAGGGCCTTCCTCTTCCTCCTCCTCAAAAATTACACAGCAATCCATGTCATCATCTTCCAAGAACAGGTTCCTTAAGGCGGCCAACGCTTCTTCCTCCTCTGATCCCCATATAATGTCGGTCTGTCGGAAAGTCTGACTCAGGTGCGGTACAAGTTGCTCAAGTGGATAGTAAGGACAACGCCACGATGGTGACCAATCATCATATTCCTGCCAGGTGTATTGATACCCTAGCCCAAAGGTTGTACCATGACGTTTCAACTGTATTGTCTTGGAGATACCCTGAAGGTTTTTGCCAAGACCCTTTCTGGGTTGATATTTTCTCCACGCTAGTATACTTTCTATCTTGCTACTCCACCACTTATCTTTCTCGATCGCGTTGACCCTCTCGATATGATGATAAGTCCCTCCACCTAGCTTCCTTGTATTTTCAACCACTGGGATGGTCTGACGGGTGTAAATAAGGTTGCTCCCATCTCCATGGATAATCACTTCTTGATGGTTCCACTCGAACTTCACTGCCTGATGCAAAGTTTACGCTACAGCCCCATCGGCATGTATCCAGGGTCGTCCCAACAACATATTGTATGATGCAGATATATCCAGCACATGGGACTCGACATCGAACCATGTAGTCCCGATCTGTATACAAAGATTGATCTCTCCGATGGTATCTCTCTGAGACCCGTCAAATGCCTTCACATATATAGTTCCTTCTTATATTTCATGCAGGCCTTTTCCCAACCTCTTCAGTGTTGTCAATGGGAAAATATTGAGACTTGATCCCCCATCTATCAGAACTCTGGCAATGAAATTATCCTCACATTGCACGATAAATGTGCATTGCCCTGTTATGATTCAAACCCTCAGGTGGCAGCTCGTCCTCGTGGAAGGTGATTTTATGACTTTCCAGCACCTTTCCTACCATATTGGCCATTTCTCCGCCAGTGATGTTCTTAGGTACATATGCCTCACTTAACACCTTTAAGAGAGGATTCATGCGCACTTCTGAATTCTGTAGCAGTGAAAAGATAGATATTTGAGCAGGAGTCTTGTTCAAATGATCGGTGGCTGAATACTCCTTTGCTTGCACTTTTCTCCAAAGTTCATCCGGTCCTGTTTCAATAACGGGTGGTCTATTAGAAGCCTGTTTACTTGATTCTCCAAATGCTCTGGTGTATAGACTCTTCCTGTTCTGGTCATTCCTGGCGCAGCGCCGGATTCTTCTATTTTGTTCTTTCCTCTTCTTCTAGATTTGGCCACATAATCCCAGGGTATATCCTTGGTATTGAAAGGCGGCATGGTTGAATTTGTCACTGTGAGAGGTGTGGTTACTTCCACTTCGAGTGGAACATGCGCAGCTGCGGGTGTGCTATCTAAACTTCAAATGGAACTGATGCAGGTATCTTAACCTCCACTGGCAGCAGTGTTTGTACTACAATAGGATTGAGCGTGACATCGGGTTTCTTAGGATTGTCACCCTCTTTGATAAGTCCAATTGATCCCTCAGGATCCCATTCCTCATCGATCTCTATCATATTGATACCTTCACCCATATGATCTAGGAGGGGATTTTTGCGGACATTGTGTGTAGCTTCTTTGGCCTGAATGACCTTATTATCAATGAAGGTCAGGATCTTATCCTTTAGTGTTCAACACTCGTCAATGGTGTACCCTTTCATGCCAGAATGATATGCCCAGATCTTATTTGGGTTGACACCCATTGGGATGGATTCTCCATAGTCACAGCAGGGATAGGAGTGACGTAACCAGCATCCTTCAGCCTTTCATACAGCTGGTCAATGGGTTTGGCAATGGCAGTGTATTGTTTAGGTGGTCTGCAGTCAAAGTTAGGCTGAGGTCTTAGGTAGTTTGGGCGAGTTGGAGGTGACTGAAAGTGAGAGGGTTGGGAATTATATGTGTGATAAGCAGTGGTTGGTTGGGAATTTCTGAGAGGTGATGGTTGATATGTGGGTGGAGGTGCTTGGTATGTAAGTGGGTAGGTTTGATATACAAGTGGAGTTTTGGGTCCTTCGGTGACCATTACTGTTCCTGCATCTTTCTTCTTCGATATACCCCCTGACTGCAGTGCTTTGTTTATGGCCTGCAATGCCCCAAATCTTGTCACCATACCGCTTTTAAGGCCCTATTCAATCATTTCTCCGAGTTTGATGATATCGGAGAACTTGTTGTTTTCAATAACCATCATATCTTTCATAGTACTGCGTGCTTTGAAAAAGAATCTGTTCATCTATTCCTCTTCTAATGTCGGCCTGTCTTTGGCTGCTTCTGACCTCCAACGAGTGGCATACTCGCGGAAGGTCTCAGTGGGCTTCTTCTTTAAGTTCTGAATGTAGAAGATATCCGGGAATTCTTTGTGTTAAACCTGAATCTGTCCATGAGGTCAGACGCCATACTCACCCAGTTGGACCACTTCTTAGGATTCTGGATGATGTACCAGGATAAGCATCTCATGTAAGACTCCTCATGAAAAGATTTATTCAGATCCTTTCATATTTTCCGTCCCCTACAAGCTTGTCGCAATAAGTCCTCAGGTGAAATCTGGGATCACCTGTTCCGTCAAACATTTCGAACTTGGGAGGTTTGTAATTCTCCGGCAGTTCTACATTTGGATGTATGCATAGGTCTTCCTAGTTCAGACCTTCTATCCCTTTGCTTCCTTTGACGCCTTGAACCCGACTTGTCAAGTTCTTGAGCTCTTCAGCCAGGTTCTTAATGAGCAGGTCCTTCTCATAGGATTCTGGTGTATAGGATACGGGCTGAGTGGACTGAGGTAGGGTTTCCAAGTATATAGGATTGTTTTGGTGACCAGGAGTTTGGGTATAATGGTGATCATTGGAGTTCTAGGGTTCGGGAATGATTTGTGGGGCATTTTGTGGAGTATGGTAGGTGTTTTGCTGATATTGTGGAGGGATAGTTTGATTTTGTGGAGGGGTTGTGTAATGGTGAGGTGCGGGAGGATTTTGTAGGTGCTTGTTGGGTGTGTTTTGCGGTGGTGCGGGTTTCTGAGTGTTTGAATGGTTGACATCTGGGATATTGAGTGTGAGGGATAGGTTTGCTAAGCTCCGGACCTGCTCGAGATCACCCTGGAGTTCTAGTATTTTCTGCTCAAGTCGTGATACTACATCATTTGGGGCCTGAGTACTTCGACCATCAGAATCTTCTGCATGTTTAACATGTGTGTTGTTGTCTCTTCTGGTGTTGTTCAAATCATCCATCTTTGCTTTCCCTTTGCCTTTTGGTGGACTTGGAGGAGGAGAAGGTGAAGGGCCCCTGGATCTAGTATGAAAAGTTGATGATGCCAGTATGCACGAACCAACCTTTGGGGAATGGAAATAATCAAAAGAAAGAAATAAAAACAAAAGGTAGCCAAGTCAGTAAGAGTTTTGAAAAGAGTATTTGCGGTATTTAAACACATATTACGGAATGTAAATTTGTGTCCTAGTTTGGGAGCCTCGTTGTGCCCGAGGGAGAACTTAGATGCTAATAATTTCCTCATTTCATTAATATAAAAATAGATGAATCCCAAAATGACACTAAGTTAATAAAATATAAGTCACTACTGGCACTTGGCCTTATTATATTTAGGAAAAAACATGTAAATCTAATCTACTTGGTCCCAGAAGGACATTCCTTAGGCTTGACCTTTCTGACTCCATCAATCAGGTCCTCTAATTCGTGCATGCCCAACAATAGGTATACTCTTGCCAGATGTCCTCCCTCACTTCCTTCAGCATTCTGGTAGTCAGCGACCCTCTTTCTTAGCTTTCCTTCTAGCTCCATCAAACCCTGTTCCACATATTCTACCCTTTCATTGGAGGTGATAGCCATGTCCCTCCATTCCCTGATTAATCTCTTGTCTGTCTCGTGTATCTCCTGATGTTCGGCCTCGGAGTCATGAATCCTCTTGCGTAACTTGTTGTACTTTACTTGGGTTTCTGCCTCTTTGTCTATGACCCTGTTTCCCCGACCAATTCCTAGCTCAACTTTCCCAGTTAAGTTTTCCTCCAACCATGCCGGGTAAAAGAGTGCATGTCCTGCATGATACCTGTCTGGCTCGATGGTGTCTTTTTCCATAATAATCTTTAAGTGCCACATATGCCGAGCTTGACACTTGTAAGGGATGTCGCCATCCTGAAAATCTGCCCGGAAATGACTTATCTTTGCAACCCGCGGTATGATCTGCTTCCTGGCTGCCTGCCTCATAACCCTTATGGGAACAAAAGGGTATATTCCCCTTAACCTAATCAAACGCTAAGTGAGGAGCGTCCCTTGACCTGATGATGAACTCGTCAGTAGGGAATCATTCAAACATCCACTGAACTTGATCCTCAGTCAAATTGTCAAAGAACTCCGCCCATTCCTTAGCACTCTCTGGTTGAGCAAACCTGTCCGGAATACAAGTCATCTGTTTAGGGTGATGGAAGGCAATATGGTCATTCCACGCCCTTCGTGGAAATTCCTGGCGATATTGACCCTTTTGGAGATGCTCCATTAACCAAAACTACAACAGCAAATTGCAACCCTCGAAATGTTTGGACCCTTTCTGGCAGTGGTCCAAAGCCCGGTAGATATCAGCTATAATCATAGGGACTATGGTGTATATCTGTCCCTCAATTCCTTCCATTAGAGTCTTGGTGACCATAGCAAATCTAGTGTAAATTCTTTCCCTTTTCGTTGGGAACACTATCATACCCAAGAAGCAAACAATGAACACGAAAACTTTGCGGTGAATATATCCCAAAGAAGTGATGGAAAAATCATCATGGAAAATACGGTAGGACTTGCTATGACTGTATCTCCCACAAAAGTAGCCAAATGGTATATAAGACTTCTTTAAGCACTCCAAATCAGCGTTCTTTTTCAGACCCATCATTTTTAGAAATCTCCTACCAGTACGATTTTCTGGTACCAATAACCCAGGGCCGTCCCAAGGTAGCCCAACAAATCCCCCGATTTCTTCTAGGAGCGGGGTCATTTCTGTATCCCCGAAGTGAAACACTGATTTTTCACGATCCCAGAACATGGTTGCAGCTTCTATCAACATGTTATTTGGCTGGATGTCTAATAGAGAAGGCAAATTTCCCAGGACCTTCTTCACATGTTTCTTGTAACTTGAGGAAAGATCTTCTCACCAATCTAGTAGCAGTGGTGGTATAGTTTGGACCATGCCGAACCTGGGGACCTCGTGCCTCATTTTCTGCAAAACAAAGAAGATTAGGCCCTTTCCCCCTCCAAATTCGACTATTTATATATCCATGACTGGCATATTGACATTTAGTTCTCCAAAATTAATGCACAAAACGTGGTTGCGTCCGTTGGGATTATGGAAACCCTGGTGGACTTTTGGATAAGGTTTGTCTTAAAGTGTTATTATTTGGACAACATACTAACCCGGCTAGGTTTGACCATGGTGCATGTATAGCTATAATCAGAGTAAGGTTTCTATGGGGGTCTAGACTGGTACCCTCAAGCGGACAACTTGGGGGGGGAAAGCACGGAACCATCGATTGCACCGCTGATCGACTAGTTTTACCAAAAATAAGCCTTTCCGAATTTAAAGGGTGATATATAGGAAGAGCGCAACCACTCATCAAGCGTTGCTTAAGGATTGATTACGCACGAGTGGAATATGATGTTGAGCATGATTTATGCAGCAGTAAATAGCATGTTGTCACATATTTGCACGTTAGGAAAATAATAAATGTGGTATTTAATAATTGAAAGACGTTTAAGAAAGGAAAACAAATAAATAAGTCAGCTTCTGTAGTAAAGGAAATAATAAATGCTCAAAACGGGCAATTAAATTCACATAAGGGGAAAGGGAACGGTTGCACATGTATTAACAAAAAAAAAAGCATGCTTAAGACTAGTTTACAAAAAAGCAAGTTTGTTAAGGTAAAAGCCTAAAATCCCCAGCAGAGTCGCCATGCTGTCGTGCCCCCTTTTTCTCGCAAAATCGGGGTTTCGACATTCGACAACTCCTTTCCTTTTGGGAAAGAGGGTATGGAAATTGAAGAGTCGCCACTAAACGGATTTAAGGTGCGTTAGGGCACCTAATGCAAGTAACTCATGAAACCGGTATACATTGCTAGAGATTGGGCAAGGGCTTGAAATTACCCTGAGGGGAAGGTGTTAGGAACCCCTTGAAGTCCACAACGATGGGTCCCGACCAAACTTACTTGGTGAATTAGTCATTTAACAGATAAGCAGTCTAAGCACACATACGTAAATAAGATAAAGGAAATTTAATAGGTAAGCAGTCTAAGCACACATATGTATAAATATAGGGAATTCCTAAGTTATTAGCCTATAGGATCACATCTGTACAATGCCCGGTAATCCTTTCTCAACTAGAGGGGTTACACATGGCATTAGCGTACAGGTCATCATGTCCTTTTACTACCCGATTACCCTCCCCTTAACGATTGTATAAGCGGTTTTAATTAAACGAACTCTAAGTGTGCATTACCCGTCCCTTTTCTTATGGTCCTGGAGGTGTTTAAGACCTCTAATTAAGGTGTTCTAGACTCTCCTAAAGTGCTTAAAAGGAGAAAATCTAAGAGACAAGCAAGAACAAATACGACATTCACATAAGGAACAATTAAAGGCTCACTTTTACCTCCTCAAGTATGCAGACAATAGAACGTCTCAAGCAACAGGATTTTAGACATTTCAAAGTCCTAAAACAAGATATCTATGTGAGCATGAAAACAGACTGTATGCAATATCTATTAAAGCGAGGCGGTGGAGACCTAATTGGGTTGCCTACTGATTTTAAGACTTGCTAAATTTGGGAAGTTCACAAATAATTAAACAAAGCACAGTTTTACCATTTTTATAAGAGTTAATTACCTTACAGGCTTGCTCAGGGGTAAACCTGGGATGTCTTATAAAAATGAAAGCTAATTGTTATCAAAGGCTTAGTACTAACAAGCAATTCTAAATAGACAGTTGAGTTCGTTATGTCCTATAGGCATGCTGTCTAGGTGCTGAATATTACAGAACTAGTTTTATACACATTTATCTCTATAACATGAAATCTAGGTGTTAGGGTTGCTTTTAAACACTCTTATGGAGAGGATAGTTGCTGATTTTGCACGATGCAGGCGTGGTATTAAAGAGAATGCAATAAAAGTCCTAAAGCATGGTTTCTAATGCACATAGCAGAATGAATGTCTTTATACAGTAACAATAGTAGCTTAGTAACAGAATTCCTAGGTGGACATGATTATGCAGAAGCAGAACTCCTTAACACATGAGATAATGAACCTATAACATGTTGCCTAGTATGCCAAGCAATCATAAGAGCATGGCTTCTGATGCAAGCAAATAAACCAAAGAACATGATTTCTAATGCAAGCAATAGTCATAATAATCCTAAGGGCATGATTTCTACGCGGTTTTCCCACAAAAATTATATAAGAATCCCTTCCCTTTTATTAATTTCCCCAATATTGTTTACAAAGGTTATTATTATAGATCATAAATTAATGAATCACATAATAAATATAAGTTATGCTATAGGGATCCTGAAATAGGCCCAAAGTGATCCTGGAAATACCATGCCTTCAAAACAGTCCAGGATGCCAAAGTCTCATAGCCAATAGCGTGTCCTGGTGTGTCAAAGTTCCCTAAGGACCTCAGGGATCCCGGGAAATGCTCACATCAAGATACTTTAAATAGAAAAGTGGTTATGTGCAGTGTGGAAGGGCCAACCCCAGTGTTCCAGAGTTTGGAGGAATCTCATGGATTCCTAGACAGTACACATTGGAGGGGCAGAACTTAAGTAATCTAAGAGTAGAAGTGAGAGTGCTTGACATAGTTTGGAAGAACTTAGTAAAAATAGTATAGAGGTAAAAATTTCAGGAGTGAAAAGGTTTTTCAGGAATAGAAATAGTTCTTAAAAATGTTAAGAATAAAACAATTTTGGAAACAATTATGAGAAGAAGAAAGATTCAACAAGCAACCACACAGTCATAACACTTAGAGTGCCCAGATTCAAAACCATTTCTTACTTGTTTCTAAGTGAAGGCAAACAAGCTTAAAATCAGGGATTAGGGGATTGAGAACATAGAAGCTTAAGTTAGAAACACATGAACAGGGTAAAAAGGGAAGCACATTGACCGGCTATTACATAGAACAAATAGGGACTGATTGGCAACCAGAACATAAAAACTATTGCTTCGAAGTATTAGCAAGGGGATCATGCTTGAAATTAAAGTGGTAATGGATAATAAACATAGAGACAAAATATGAGAATGGTCATGTTGAAGACAGGGGTCTACTACATATAGCCAGTCATGCCAATTAGGATTAACCAAATACATTAGGAGTCTATGATACAGACACGAGCATACTAGACAATCGAAGTAAACAAGAACTCAAGTAAACATGCTGGTCAAGTATCACACAAGACAAACGAGACCTACACATGCTGACTAACAATTTGAGCAAAAGAGGGTAAGACTCCAGCATAATTAGCAAAGTAGTAAACAGGAAGACAATTAAATACATAGCCAATTAAAGTAGTCTGGAAATAGGAGTGGATTTAACAACTATGGAGAACATAGGGTTAAATTTCAGAATTGAAATAAGAACATACCAGTTAAGGAAGAAAAACATAAAGTAAAGTAGGTAGAATTCCACAGTCTAGCCTTGGCTTTCAGCCGGCTAGACAAGCAATGAGCACAAGTAGAAGAGAGAGAGATGAGAGAAAGTTTTTGTGTGTGTGTGTATATTTTTTGAATTATTGTTCGTGTCCTTTGAGAGATAATACAAGAATGTATATATAGGACTTTAGGAGTAGAAAAAATAAGGTAAAGGAATCAGATGTCATCCAATTAAGGATAATCACATAATCACAGAATCAATTCACCTAAAGGAGTTAGGAATAGACCCCCTTAATTTGGGGTAATCAATTAACGGTCACAACAGGGGAGCTAATTAAGTCAAGGAATTTAAATCATACCAAATAGGGAATCAGTAAAAATCCTAAAATCGTACGGACAACTAATTAGGGCAAGTGTAGTCAATTGAAGTTGCAAAATAGGGAAACAAATAAGATCTGTGCAGACAGATTTTAACAGGGCAAAATAATAGGCAATAATCAGTAAGAATGTTTAAAAGAATACTGATTTTACCAAAAGAATCACTCAGGTTCCATAAATAGAAAATAAATGAGTAAAACTTCATAGAATTATCGGGTTTAACAAGAAAACTGGTTCGAACCCTAGCAAAGGTTAATTAGGGCAGAAATCCCCAATAATACTAGGTTTTAACAGGGAAAACATTTAAGTCAAAAAAAATGGGGTAAACCAATATGACTGGTATCGCAGAAACACCCAAAGTATCGAAGCAAAGATTGAAGACTAGTATATCACATAGAATCAACTAGGGTATGAATATTCTTGAAAAAATCAGTCAGGATGATGAAAGAACAATTAATTAAGCACTTAGAAGTCAGAAAAGTCTTTGAAAGCCAGTTTAGGACGAACCCTAGTTTAGGAAGAGTGATTAAAATCAAAATAATCAATTAAAACAAGGGGTTTTTTGAAGGAAAATACTTAATAAAATTTGAATCACCTCAGATCTATAAAGATCTGAGAAGAATCAACAGTATCGAACTAGGATTTTCAGAAAAATGGCAGAGGTGAAGAGAATAGGTCAAGAACCCATTGATCCGTAGTAAAAACAAGAAGAAATTCTTACTCACAAACGGAAAATGGCCTGACACAGGCAAGTTTCGAACCATAACCAGTTGGGGTTCCCTTAAGATCTTCTCGAGGACCCAAGAAATCAAAGAGCCATGGCGTATAGAAGACCAGGGCTGGTCGGAGAAGACATAGAAGCACCATAGGAAGGAGGTTTACTCCGGTGACAGCGTTTAGGGTTAGGGATAGGTTAGGATTAATTATGGAAAGGGGTTTTGTGGATCGTTGATCTAAAAGATCAACGACCACGATTAAATAGGGTATTGGGTCGGGGTTTTCAGATTGGGCCTAAAGGAGATCTGGGCTGTCTTTTAAAGGGGTTTGGGTTTTGAGAGATTAGGTCCAAAAAATTATAGGAATCAAATAGGTCTATTTGTTAAATACCCAAACAATTTATAAAAAAATGTTCTACAAAGATGTATCACGACATCAGGGAAATATATTGGTGGGACGGAATGAAAGGGGATATAGCAGGATTTGTTGCTCAGTGTCCTAACTGTCAGCAGGTTAAGATTGAGCATCAAAAACCCGGTGGATTTTTGCAAGCTATGAAGATTCCGACTTGGAAATAGGAGATAATCAATATCGACTTCATCGTAGGCTTACCTCGTACCCAGCGTAAGTTCGATTCGATATGGGTGATTGTTGATAGGCTCACAAAGTCAGCCCATTTTCTGCCCGTTAGAACTACATATTCCTCAGAAGATTATGCGAGACTTTATATCAAGGAAATAGTATGACTGCATGGTGTCCCTATATCTATTATATCGGATAGAGGAGCTCAATTTACAGCTAACTTATGGAGGTCCTTCCAAAAGGGATTGGGGACTCAAGTAAGTCTTAGTACATCATTTCATCCCCAGACAGACGGACAGGCTGAGCGTACTATTCAAACACTTGAGGATATGCTGCGAGCTTGTGTGATAGACTTCAAAGGTATCTAGGATGATCATCTGCCGCTTATTGAGTTCGCGTATAATTATAGCTACCATTCCAGCATTCAGATGGCTCCATACGAAGCTCTTTATGGACGGAAGTGTAGGTCGCCTATAGGGTGGTTCGATGTTGGAGAATCTGGATTACATGGGCCAGACCTAGTTCAGCAAGCCATATAAAAATTAAAGCTTATTCGAGATCGACTATTGACAGCTCAGAGTCATCAGAAGTCAAATTCGAACGTGCAACGACGAGATTTAGAGTTCGGGGATGATGACTGGGTATTCTTAAAGGTGTCACCTATGAAGGGTGTGATGAGGTTTGGCAAGAAAGGCAAACTTAGCCCACGCTATATTGGGCCTTATAGGATCATTCAGAGAGTTGGCCAAGTAGTTTATGAGTTAGAATTGCCCTCAGAGTTGGAGTCTGTCCACCCAGTTTTTCACGTATCTATGTTACGGAAGTGCATTGGCGATCCTACCCGTGTGGTGCCCACGGATGATATACAGATTACAGAGGACTTGTCATATGAGGAAAATCCCTTTGCCATCCTAGACCGACAAATCTGCAAGCTACGGAATAAGGAGGTAGCCTCTGTGAAAGTAGTTTGGAGAAACAACAATGTGGAAGAAATGACTTGGGAGGCCGAGGAAGACATGAAGTCTAGAAATCCCTACTTATTTCCTCTTCTAGAGAAGGTTCCGACTGAGACATCATAACTTCAAGGTGCGTGTACGAACTTTTGTGCTAGCTATTGTTATTGGTTCATGCGAGGCCATCGTCGTTATTAATGATTGTGGCATTAAATTACTTGGTTTCTACAAGAAGAGTTGGTAGTAGCGTTGTTACAAGGGCGAATCTACCAAGGTTATATAAATCCCGAAAGGTTAAAAATTCGAGGACGAAAGTTTCTAAGAGGGGAAGGATGTTACATCTCGCGTTTTCGTACGTTAAAAGTTTCATCTTCAGTTAATCGACGTAGTCTTGGGAATGAGATTATCTTGAGGTTAATGAAGTTAAGCTATTTATAACAAGCGATAAATAAGTGTTATGAAGGATAAAGGGGTACATGAATTAAAGAAAATAAGTTTCGTTGAAAATGGCCAATTTGGAATAAAATATGGGTCCAGCAATAATACCCGATAATTCTGAACTAATACCATTCAAGGTACCATATGACCACGGTAGTATAATGTATAAAGTATATATGAAGTATATTAAAAATAATTAGAATTTTAAGGAATTTGTGGTGATTTTTAATTATGTGGGTAATTAGTTAATTACCGAATAGCGGGACATTACCTAATTACCCAATAAGTGGATAAATATTAATATTTCTCACCCCCCCACCCCCACATGGAAGCCAACCAAGTTCTAAAGAAATGACTCTTAGTCATTTCTTATTAGGTGGCAACTTAAGTCATTGAATACAAGACACCTCAATTCTAAAGACTTTCCATGATCTTGACAATTGAAGTTATATACACCCTTCCAATATAAGTTACTCCAGAAAGACATTTATATGTACCGTAGCCTTTGTTTTTGGTGCCAAAGAAACTTATAGTGTTCTTGTGTTGTAAAATAACAAGTATTCATGAGACTAAGTTCATTTGCATCTCTCATTATATTTTGATTGAACTTTAGTAGAATTGATTCCAAATACCTATCGGAAAGAAATCAGTCCAATCTCCTAAATGCAGTTATGTACCAATACAAGAATATTATACGAAGTTTTCCCTACTCCAGGTATGTTAAGGATATCCCTTATTTCTTTTGGCATGGTCCAAATTATACGGAAGAAACAAACAAACTCATGGTTTCCATAAATTACTCTATTTCATAGAAATATTAGGGGTGTCTATATTCTTGATTCTCCATGTGAATTATTATTATCTTTTGTTCATGCGTCTCGAAAATACGTATGTTGGTAAATTTTATTCCATGATATTAATCAGAGGCATAATGGCCTTGTGACGTATCGAGAGATTTTATTGACGTATTTCATATGCATTTCATGTATTTACATATACACATTGACCCATGACCAGATGGCGTTATATACGCGTATATATATATATATATATATATATATATATATATATGTGTGTGTGTGTGTGTGTGTGTGTGTATATGGGATATGGGAAAAGGTTACGGCGTTATATACGCACCACCACCTGATCAGCTGGTATATGATGATGATGTTGCCCACAGTGGCTGAAATATGGTTCAAACGGTGTTATATACGCGTATATATGTATGTATACTCAAACATCATTATATACGTGTATATATGTATGTATATATATGTATATGGGATATGTGAAAGGTTATGGCGTTATATACGCACCACCACCCGATCAGCTGGTATACGATGATGATTTTTCCCACAGTGGCCGATAAAATATGATGGGATGCCCTCACAGGCTAATGATGTTATGAAACATATACCTATGCACGACATGACATTCATACGCATATGCATGATGCTAAAAGTGAATTATTATTACAGAGTTTTCCAGACATACAAGTTGAGTCAACTACTCTATATCTCTTCCATGTCTCTTATGTATTTATTTATGTGCCTTACATACTCAGTACATTATCCGTACTGACGTCCCTTTTTCCTGGGGACGCTGCGTTTCATGCCCGCAGGTGCAGGTAGGCGAACTGACGGTCCCCCTTCTTAGGATCCCTGATCAGCGAGAGTTGGAGTGCTCCACTTGATCCGGAGCTACTTTTGATTTTGGTACGATACGTTTGTATATAGACATATATGGTTATGACGTGGCTCAGACCCGTCTTTATACAGTTATATTTCTATTAGAGGTTTGTAGACAGTATGTCTAGTTGGATAGTATGTGGCCTTGTCGGCTTCCAATTTTGAGATGTATAGTTGTCTATAGTAGCCTTGTCGGCTCCTCCTGCGTATGTTGTACGTATATGTATGTATGCCTTTTTGTGCAGATTTCCTTCATGTATAATGTTCTCGTAATTCAGCAGATGTTATTCAGGTTCATATTTTAGACGTATGTTTAGGGGTGTTTAACAGGTAGGACTCAGGCACCCGCCGCGGCTCATCGGTTTGGGTCGTGACAGGCTTCCATTCAGCAAACATGTTCTCTACCGATAGAAGGACTGATCGCGGTCGGAACAACATATCATTGCAGGATAGAAATGCGTCAGGAACGCAAGATCCTTCCTACACCAGGTTATCAGAATACAATTTCAATATTAGTGTGATAGAGTTGGTATCAGTTATGGGAAAATCAAAGAAGTACGGTTCCCGAAGCCGATGAGATCCGATCCCAGCCAAAGGGATCCAATATTGTGGTGTGAATACCACAGAACGAATGGCTACCGGACTAGGGGCTGCCGACATCTCAGGGAAGAAGTGGCAACACTATTTAAGAATGGGCATCTCATACAATTCTTAAGTGACCGAGCCAAGAAAAACTGGGTCGCAACCAGGATTACACGGAACCCTCAAAAGCAGGAGAAGATTCCCCGCACCAGACGATCAACATGATATTTAGGGGGAACGAGATCAACGAGGTCACTTTCTCGATAGAAAAAGAGATGAAAGTATCAATAACCCATAGCAAGAGACTCTGGGAAGTTGCTGAAGATGACATCACTTGCACAGAGGAGGACACAGAACGATTGTTGCTACCGTTTAATGACGCATTTGTAATTTTTTTAAATGTTCTACACTTTAGAATCAAACGTGTTCTAGTGGATCTAGGAAGTTCTACCAATATCATACAATGGAGAGTATTAGAGTAATATAAACTCACCGTAAGCAATATTCTGGCCACAAAACTCCTCGATGAATTCATCCTCGCGAGCGTGACAATCCGATGAGCGATTTGTTGCCCACAAATGCCGAAGGAGTGATGAAAATGACTCATTTTGAAGTGGTGGATGGTGATATGGGATATAATATTATTTTGGGAAAAAACATAGTTGCACGAGATGAGAGTTGTACCATCAAAGTATCATCAGTTGCTGAAATTTCCAATTCCTCAAGGAATTAAACAGATAAGGGGCGACCAACCGACAGAAAGGGAGATGAATGCGATTTCGATCTCCAGTAGCAAAGGGAAGGAGCACGCGACATAGCAACTGTAGGAATCGACGCCCACTCCCGAATCAAATGAAGTTAGCCATGGGTAGAAGCGTCGGAATCTTATTAGGTGCCAAGCTATTTCCAGGTACCAAAAGAGATGAATGCAACAAATTCCACGACAGAAGATCTCAAGAAAGTTGCATTGTTTGAAAAATTTGTAGAAAGGAAATTCCACTTGGGGATAGGACTCCACCCGGAGCTTAGGTCTGGATTTATTGAATTTCTTAAATATAATGCCTTTTTTTTTTGCGTGATTGCATGCGGACATGACAGGTATCCCAACGGAGGTGGACATACACAAGCTAAGTTTTGATCCAAACATCTCTCCGGTAAGACAAAACAAAAGCCTTATTACGGAGGCCAGGAATAAATTCGTCAAAGAAGAGGTAACTTGCTTACTTGATATCGATTTGATCCGAGAGGTAAAGTATCCAGAATGGATAGCTAATGTAGTATTAGTTCCTAATAAGAAAAATAAATTTCACATGTGTTTAGATTATAAGGACTTGAATAAGGCGTGCCCGATAGACTCGTTCCCACAGCCAAACATCGATCAAATGATTGATGTGATGGCCGGGTACGAGCTAATGTGTTTCCTCGATGCTTATTCTGGGTACAACCAAATAAGATGAACCCAGTGGATCAGGAAAAGACATCATTCATAACAAATTTCGGCACATATTGCTATAATATGATGCCCTTCGGGTTGAAGAACGCCGGAGCCACTTATCAGCGGCTTGTAAACAAGATGCTTGAAAAACAAATAGGGAAAAATATGAAAGTTTATTAAACGATATGCTTGTTTAAGTCTTTGAATGCAGGTGATCACCTTATGCATCTGCAAGAAACTTTTGACATCCTAAGGAAGCATAACATGAAGCTTAAACCCTAGAAGTGCGCGTTCAGGGTCAGCTCCGGCAAGTTCCTAGGATTTCTGGTATCACAAAGGGGGATTGAGGTAAAACCCAATAATATCAAGGCCATCGAAGACATCCCAGACCAACTTTCAAGCGTGAAAGAAGTCCAAAGGCTCACGGGGAGACTGGCCGCTTTGAGCAGGTTCATTTCCCGGTCATCAGAGAAATGCCACATGTTTCTTCGTGCTGCTCAAAAAGGAAAACAACTTTGAATGGACCCCCGAATGCCAACATGCATTTAAAGATTTGAAAAGGTACTTGTCAATCCCTCTGTTACTTTCAAAATAGAAGGAAGGTGAAACGATGTTGGTCTACCTTGTAGTCTCGGAATTAGTGGTAAGTGCAGTTTTAGGCCGTGAGATGAAGGTACGCAATCTTCCATTTATTATGTTAGTACAATTTTAACGGGAGAAGAAACTTGTTACCCCCATTTGGAGAGGCTGGCCTTAGCTCTCGTAGTCGCCATTTGGAATTTGAGGCCCTACTTTCAATATCACCTGATAGTTGTGGTGACCACATTTCCCTAGCGGAACATCCTTCACAAACCCGAAATTTTGGGTAGGTTGGCCAAATGGGCCGTCGAAATGTTTGAATTTTACATAGAGTATAAACCAAGGACAACGATTAAGCCAGAAGTCTTGGCTGACTTTGTGGTCGATTTCAGTCCGAGATTACTGCCTCTAGCACCCAAAGAGGCAGTAATGGTGTCAGAATCGACATCAGGAGTTTAGACCTTATTTACGGACAGAGCCTCCAACGTAAAAGGGTATGGGCTCGGCATAATATTAACCACCCCTTCGGGACAAAACCTAAGGCAAGCCATCAGAACGGTACCTTTAACTAACAATGAAGAAAAGTATGAGGCTTTGATTGCAGGACTCGAACTGGCCGGGGGACTAGATTTTGAGGTCATAGAAATCAAATGTGACTCACAACTGGTCGTAAATTAGGTCCGCGTGATCTTTGAAACTGAAGAGGAGTGCATGCAAAAATACGTAGTAAAGGTCCAGGTTCTGCTGGCTCGATTTTGGTGAGTGGTTCATCAACGAAAATGAAGGGATCAGATACCAAGACGGTAGTACAACTGATGCACTCGGTCCTGGATATGGATAGATACTACGAGGTAAATATGACTAATTTGGTCTGGGACTGGAGGAATGAGATCATCGATTATCTTGAGCACGAGAAATTGCCCAAATATTCCAAGGCATACCACGCGTTGTGCATCAAAGCAACACTGTATAGCTTCAAAGGAGGCCAACTGTACACAAAATCTTTCCAAGGCCACTGGCCCGATGTTTGGGAGCATCTGAAGCTAATTATGTTATGCGATAAGTCCACGAAGGGATATGCGAAAACCATTCATGTGCATATTCTTTAGTGCTAAAACTGGTAAGTAGAGGATATTATTGTCCCCTCACGGAACAAGACGCCAAAACTTTCATATAAAAATGCGATAAGTGCCAACACTACGTACCACTAGTACATCAACCGGCAGAATCACTTCATTCAGTTCTATCTCCATGTCATTCATGAAGTGGGGGATGAACATTGTTGGATCGCTACCGCTAGATCCCAGTAAGGTAAGGTTTCTTTTGATTTTAACTTACTATTTTCCTAGTTCTTTAAGTTCTTTTGATTTTAACTAACCACTTCATTCACTTCTTGTAATTTCTTTTGGACATCTGGAGATTAGATAATCTTTGGCTCGATAGCAAAATTCCCATAGGGAAAATGAGTTTGCTATCAAGCAAAGGTTATCCGACCGTTAACCAGTGCAAACCACTAGAGGATTGTTCGATAGTCTTTTTATCGATAGCATAAATTCCTAAGGGGAAGCGAAGTTTGTTACCGAGTAGAAGATTGTCTAGCAATTCATTAGTGGTATCCTNCGCATTTGAACGGGGGGGGGGGGGAGGGGGCGTATGATGTGAGAGTTCACCAATAATGACTACCACGTCATCCGGAGCACAAAAATCGGGAACACAACTGTGTCATCGAGACCGGGGACTGCGGGGACAGCCCCGTAGAAATAAATTGTATGAATTAGCCACAAGTAATGGCAATTTCTTTTTATCATAACGAATGTTTATGTACTTTTTGAAAACGAAAAGAATAAATAAAGTCCTTTTATTTTCTATCGTGTTTCTTGTCTGATTGATGAATTGATTTTATCATTTGAAAGTTAAACAAGTACTCCAAATGCTATTGCCATAATGAACAGGAGAACCTCTTCAAGAGCACCATAAATATAAGAGGGCCTATCTTATGAAAACCCACACTTTAATGGGTTCATTTCGGAAGAACTTATGCCCGAAATCAATATGCTTTCGGGGAAAAACACACCCAAGGATTTACGTAATAAGACACAAACAGTAAAACTTGCACAAAACAGTTAGACAAAATAAAAAAGAGAATGCAAAAGCTAAATTGTTGCATCTCCGGAACCCGAAGGAATAGAAGTGTTCGCTCCCCCAGGGGAAGTGAGTAGATCCGCCGATGGCTCAACATTTTGGCGTTCACTAGTTTGGCCTTCAACATCTTAGTCTTCTATTTCCTCTTCAGTTATTGAAGTTTCAGCACCGGAACCAGAAGAACTAGAAGCATCAGGCTCTACCGGGAGACCACTTTTAGCAGCTAACTCAAGCTCATGAGCCTTAGCAATTTCAGCATCAAAGTCAATGGTACCAGCTTTGGCCTCTTCCAAGGTTTTTCTCCTCATGTTGTACATAGCGTAAGTTTTCTCAACAACAAGGGAAGCCGCTCGGTGCTTAATTAAGTTCTTCTTTTGAGTTGGGTTACCTCGGTAGAGAGGTTGTCACATGTGGATCAAAAAGATCTGAGGCTAACATCAAGGTCATAGGCAGTTGAACTAAAGAGACTATTATGCTCGATAGTCTTCTTATACTTCTCCTCCAGCTGAGCGTATTTCACCCCCGCAGCAGAAAGCTCTTCAAGTTTGGAGTTCAAGGCTGCCTCCAAGTTGGTTAATCGTTCAGCGGAGGCAGCCTCGAGGTCGGTTGCAACAAGAATGGCATTATAGACTTCAGCCCATTTGGACCTAGGTTCGTCAAATTTAACCCTCAACGGGCCACTCTCTTGGCTAAGAGTTACCATTTCTTGCTCGTTTTGCTGCAAATAAGTCTCCAATACAACGGCCTTAGCAGCTTTGGCTTCCAATTTAGAGAGGTGAGCGACAGTTTGCTCCTGCCACGCCAAAAGCTGATCCTATGCGGAGGTAAGTTCTTTCTTTTCTCAAATCAACCTTTGGAGGCCTTCGGAAGCAAGAAAGTTGGACTACGAAGCAAGAATAGTCAAACTCAGGATATTTTTAGGAAAAAATAGAAGAAATAACAAAGGAAGTGAAGAATGTACCGCTACGGGATTGTTCAACAAGCACTCTCCCGAGAGAGCATGTATCTTTTCCCAATCTTTCTCTGAAGCCAAAGGCTTCAGATAATTAGCAAGTTCCACCGGCCGGGATAGCAAGTTGTATCCGGTGGAGACCGAGAGAGTAATGTTCCTCCTCCTTTGCGGATTTTCATAGGGGGCATCATAATTTTTCCCCAAGTTCTTGAATTGGGGACTGGGGGAGAGGAACATCCTCTTCTCGGACAGATGCGGTCGGTGTAGATAAATTAGCAGTTGTTGATGGAAAAGTTGGTGAAGAAGGAGATGAAGTTGATGGAGATATAGGGTGAGAAACAACCATGACAAATGCAATTCTAGTTGTTGGTTGCTCGCCAACCGAAGATGGCAGGGACCCAGTACTCAGCTCCGCAATACCGGACACAATGATTGGGACCCGCAAATGAGAATTGGCATTTTCTACCATCTTAAACTCCCCCAAAGTGCCGAGACATCATCCTCGGTTGGTGTAATTAACTCAACAGGTTGAGAATTCTGTTGAGTAAATAAGGATAGTCGCCTTCTATGTAAAGAAGCTTCCCCATCACTTGCTTCTCCATCATCGTCGATCATCACATTGTCTATGACCGGCACGGGAGGAGGGCTAGTCACCACGACTTCCGGAGATGACTCGGGGGCAGCAGTCTTCGCCTTCTTATTCTTTTCCCCGACCGTGGAGGAACGTCTTCTTTTTGGTTGCTTCCCCTCCGGTCGAGGACTCCGTGAAGAAACACTTGTACCCGAAGTAGGCCCGGGGACACTTGTTTCGAGTAAGTGCCTCCTGAAGCATCCTCACCGCGTCAGCAGGATCAGCCAAAATATCCTCCTCGGAGACGACAACCGAGCCTGCAGGTAAACCTGATTTTAGAAAAGGGGAGAAAGGTTCAATCAATTTCCTCGCGTGAAAAGCAAAAACGAGACGAGTCTAAGTTACCATGATTTTTGGCCTTCCACCCATATTTGAGGGCTAGTTCTTTCCATACGCGAGTTCCAAGCATAGTAATGTCCCAGATTTCTTGATCCATTGGGCCAAGACTTCAACCCTAGGTGGAACCCATCAAGTTTCTGAAATAGGAGAAAGGGGGAGGATCAATATGGATATGAAGGAATTCCTAATAAAAGATATATTAAACAAGGAGATTATGAGTGCGGTTCCACGATTCTAGAAAGGATGAAGCCATTGTCGGAATGATACCATTGGTGGCAACTGCAATGAAGCATTACATCCACCCATGGTCGTTGTCGTCATCCATGCTAGATAATAGAGCATGGTGATCACTTTTTTTGAAGTTTATCATTCCCCTACAGAAGACTTTGGGGAAAAGAGATTCATCACATGAGATAAGGAAAGCTCCTCTCCCGTCTCTTGGCACAAACGGCAAAGGCAAGCAATCATCCTCCACACAGAAGTCAAAGAAAACGCACCCAAAGTAAAGAAAAACGTGTAAAAGTATGTAAAACCCTCCCTGTGTAGGGTTACTCACTCTATTAGATCAGGAGATACAATGTCCAAATCTTGGTCGCGGCAATCTTCCTTCACAACAGAAATACTGGAAGGACGAATAAAAGAAGTGTATCTTCCAACAACCCACGTGCGAGGGTTAGCTGAAGGGAATTTCTCTTCGATGTCTTTTGTTGTAACAAGACTTCTAGGGGTGATGGTACCTACTGTTGGAGGAGCAGCATCCTCAGCTTTGCTCTTGCTCTTTGAAGAACGAGTGTTCTTTGAAAAAGAAGCCATTATATGTTATGGATGAAGGAAAATCTTTTTCATTTGAAGAAAGTTAAAGAAAGATTGAAGAACAATAAAGATAGTTTTAGAGATTTTGGAGAGTTATGGAGTATGAATAAAGAAGGTTGATGTGTAAAGTAAAGGTTTAGGCAACTAAATTTGTGGTCATGATTACCTCGATAACCGGCAAAAGCTATGCTGAATCGTGGGATGACGCGTGTTCGGGGCATTAAATGCGGAGAAACGTGCGTATAATCAACTGTCAGAAGATTTTCAGAAGGAATCATAGTATTCCCCCCCCCCCCAAAAGAGTGTTTCTACCAACTTCCTGGTGACACAAAGTTATGTCACCAAAAAGCAGGGGGACTATCTGTATACGGTAAAATACGCTATGGTAAGTGGATACTTAAGAGAGTGACACGTGGAACTAAAGGCAAGGCGGGGGATAGTTATAACCGTAGGCAATTATCCCATTTGTCATCGGAAAGAATGACAAAGATGCAAAAGATACCCTCCCGGCCGGTAGCATTTAATGGAAAATATTCGACAACATTTAGTGTGCTTCCCGTTATAGAGAATTTGTCACTGATGCTCACTGTTACACCTTCATCAATGGAACTCATAATTGACATTAAAGAAGGGCATAATCCTAGTACCTTGTTCCCTAGGTGTAGCTATAAATAGTGAGCTCTATAATCATTGTAAAGGACACTACTTTTCTGGCAAACTTACGCTATAATCAACTAAGAGCTTTACATAACTTTAGTTTCTTGTTCCTTGGTTTCATCACGGTAAAATTCTTTTTCGTGATTTTATCTTCATTTGGAAGCTAAGTATTGCATTCAGGATCGAATTAATTCACTTGTCTAGAAACCACGTATAAATTTAATTGTACCGTTTTACGGGTAAACAAATATTATATTGTGGATATTAAATGAAGGCTCTCGAAGAACTTACATGCAAATATGTCATTCATATTAAATGATTGTGATCAAGCCATATATTGTAATAAACCAGAAGTTTACTAATATGAATGGTTATCATACTGAGACTACAAATGATTGGAAGATTGAAAATCTTCATGTTTCCACAATCATAGAGGGAAAAATAATATGTATGTGAGAAGTTACCCGCCCTATTCTTCAATTTGTAGTATATCATGTATCATAGTAAATCAGAAGTTACCCGCCCTATTCTTCAATTTGTAGTATATCATGTATCATAGTAAATCAGAATTTTACTAATGCAAAAGCAGTCACGGTAATAAGAAGTTTTACTAAGGTAAAAGAAGCTAACAGTAAATCAAAATTTGCTGATACAAAAGTTGCCACAGTAAATCAAAAGTTTACTAATGCAAAAGTTCATGCCACAGTAAACCAGATGTTTACTAAGAGATAGCATATGTCATGATAAACTTGAAGTTTTCATTCGCCATTTTTAAATGAGCTATTTGAGAATTCAGATAAGCATATACTGAAGAACTAGAACATTCTTCAAGAATTCTCTTGTGTTGCTTGTTCTCATAATAAATTGATTATACCAGCTAAAGTGTAATAACCAAAAAAATTTATATATACTTATTAATTCTAGAGTTTGAAAATTTATTAAATGGTAGTGAACATAATTAACTATTACACATATTAAGTTGGATAATAAAATAACCAAGAATATAAATAATGGTAAAAAAATAGGCTAAACCCATATATTTTCCTTATTGGCCTAGGTACAAACACATAAGGTGTAGGAAAAGGAGTAATTTAGGTCTTAATAAAGAACAAAAATAGAAAAAAAAAGAAAATTAGAAGTAGGGAAACAACACTCTGGTAGAACCAGAGGCAACGATCAATTAGAGAAGTTTGGGGAGGAAATCATAACAGAGTTTGGAGGTCGTTTGGTTGGTGTTATAGGCTTCAAGGTTGGAGAACTTCCCGTTGGCGAGGTAAGTGAGGCTTTAAGATTTGATGCTTGCTTTTATAAAACCCGCTTTGAAATGTGTTTTGTTTGCCTGTCCATGTGTTGGGACAAGTGCGCTTGGCAGAATCGGTTGTCTTATACTAGCCGCAAATATATTATTTTATGAAAAATACAAAAAAAATATTTTATAAGTTGTTTGATGGAGCGATACGGTTGTGAGCCAAGATGTTGAGTTTGATAGTTTGATACGGCTGTGAGCCAAGGTGTTGAGTTTGATAGTTTGATACGATTGTGAGCCATGATGTTGGGGCATTGTGTATGCTTCAGAGAGCATTGTGTATGCTCCATTACATATTTGAGGAATTGTTGTGCCTTTGTGGTCTCGTAGATGTGTTTGTTAGTTTGTTTCACTACAATTATGATAAGTTCTTAGAGTGTACTCTTGTTGGTTAATTTTTATTAACTCTGTTGATACATATATCTTGAGTTATTGTATAATTATCGTATTTATTATATCGTTCTTGTTGTGGTGTGTTTGTAATTTTAACACTTGTTCCAGATGTATTTAAAGTGGAGGGTCGAGGATCTTACTAGGTTATATTTACGTATAACTCACTCCTTACCTGAATCTCTATGCAGATACCGTTGCGGGAGATAGAGCTAGGGGCGAACGAGTTTTTTCGAGTGGATCCTCTTGCTAAGCTGAACCACTGCATTGTTCGTGGAGGCTTTCATTTCAGCTTTATCTAGTTCGTGTTAGTTAATTTCCTTTTCCTTGGGGTTTTCATACCAGTCAGTCGTACTACTCTATTAGATGCTCCATGGTCTTAGTGTGGGATTTGGGCTAGATTTTTATTATTTGAGTGATTGTTGGTTTTTCTATCAATTGAAAGGTGTTGGGTGATAATTATTTCGCTTTAACTATTAATAATACTTTCAACCTGTAATAAGTGTGGATTTTGGCCACTTATTAGTACATTTTACTTTTATTTTAGTCCGAAAGTATTGATTTATGTTCCTAAAACTAAGGAAAATGTACCAATTGCATGAATGTTGGAAATTTGGGCTCTTATGAAGAAATTCGGCTCAAAAAGGAGTGTTCCGACTCACAAGGCAAGAAGGGGCGCAACATACAAGAAATGTGGTCCGCATAAGTACAATTTATGATGTCGCAGAAGCAAGTGCGAACCGCAGAATTCCCTCTACGGCCGCAAAACTGATGAAGCAGCCCTGAAGCATTTGAAGCAGAAGTGCAAACCGCACACAATTTATGCGGCCGCAGAACATGGTTCACACTGACAAGGACTCAAAAGGTTCAGAGAGTGTGCAAATGACCAAGACTGGAGCCTTTCCTGAAGTGTGGACTGATGTGCTGGAGAATTTCGGCACATTTAATACCAATTTCTTAGATTTTAGCTCGTTTTAAATGCAATTGTCTTTTATACTTATGTAATTTTGATGTTTTGCAGTGCATGAAGCTTGAGGACCCAAAAACATAAAAATGGAATCAAAAAGCTGAAAAAGGACAAGAATAGGCAAAATGCGACTGCAGAGTTGAAAATGCGGATCGCAAAGCCAACATGCGGACCGCATAAAGCTCAGGGGAACCGCAGAGTCCAACAGTCAGTTTGGCCAAATCCAAGTGAAGAATGCGGTCCATTATGCGACCGCATAACAAGTTTGCGGACCGCATAATGGATCACAAACCTCCTATAGAAGTGGCTGAGAGCATAAATGCAATGACATGTGGGCGCATATCAACAATGCGGACCGTATAACTTGAATGTGGCGACTTCTTGGAAACTAGGATTTCGAAGATGCGGTGTACTTGAAGAGAATGCAAACCGCATATCTGTTATGCGACAGAAATGCGGTCGCATATTTGACCTGGAAGGGCATTTTTGTCCGAAATTGGCCTCGAGTTTTAGCCCACTATAAATAGATTTATTGGGATTTTGTGGGGGCATCTTGTCTAGAAAAAGAGCTACAATCCAAACTTTGAATAGTCCCATCTTTTGGAAGCTTTGAAGTGAAGTATCTTGCACTTTTGTAACCATTTATGACATTTAATATTCTCTTGTTTTTTGTATTTTAGCATGTGTGGCTATTTTAAATACTAAGGTTGTGGACCCTAAATGGGTGTAATGTCAATGGGTGTTTATCATTGAATATATGTATAATGGTTGGTTGATATTTATTTACTTCTCATTCTTCATTTATTGTTAGTGGTTGCAAACATTAACAAGCCCCATTATATTCTTTCTCTACTTGGAAAAGTGAGTTAGGGTTTGGTAGGAGTAAATATCAAAGACTCAAGGTTTTAAACCTTGTTTAATGGAATCGCTTAGGAATAAGTGGATTTTATTTGGCATAAACTGATTACTCTTAATAGCAACTCTTTTATATTTGGAAAAATCATAAAGAGAAATACTACCCAACTATTGGAAAATATTGGGTAGTCGTTTAGAAATCATTTGCATATCAAAAGGACCTTCCATTAGAAATATATCATATTAACACCGGTAGCATTACATTTCATTGAAGGGGACACAACCTTGGTTTAGATAATCAAATTAATTACAAACTTATTTAATCATCCTAGTTATTATTTCACTAAATTACAATCCAATCTATTATAATACTCTTGTTACTCTAACGGAATAGAAATACGATTTTTAAGTTAAGATTCACATTAGTCAAGTAAACTTTTCACACCTATTCCCTGTGGGATTCGACCCCAACCTCGTTGGGTTACTATATTTGACATCGATCGCTTACATTATTTTAAGGTGTAAGTTGAGCGTATCAAATTTTGTCACCGTTGCCGGGGAATACAGTTTTGAAATTAGTAACTAGTGTGCACTTTACTTTACATCTTTTCTATTCCATCACATTTTGCTTGCTTTGCTGGGTGTGATAGGTGAGAATGGCCGATTATGATGAAGATGAGAATCCCTTTGCGGACATTGAGGAATATCTTGATGATACCAACTCTATCCTTCCTCCACAGACTGCTACATTCAAAGTAGAACACGGGTTAACCCTAATGCTTAAAGCAGAAGGATAATTCAGAAACTCTACCAATGATGATCCAACGCAACACCTTAGGAACTTCTTGGGTGTGTGCTCCATGCATAAGCAGAACAATGTAACAGACGACGCCTTGAGATTGCGAGTATTCAAATACTCATTGACTGGAGAAGCGAGAAAGTGGATTCAAAATCTACCTCCTCAATCTATCACTTCCTGGCCCGAGCTTGTCCGTGCCTTCTTGTCCAAGTGGTTGAGCAAGAAGTCTGAGCTTAGAGATAAAATCTTCTTCTTCAAACAAATTCCAGGAGAACACTTACATGAAGCGTGGGACCGATTCAAGTTATACTTAGTGAGATCACCGAACCATGGTTTTCCGGATGCTATTCTGATGGGGAAGTTCTACATGGGTTTGGATCCATTGTCCTAGTCAATAGCAAAAAACGCAGCAGACGGATATTTCATGGACAAATCATTCACCCGGATTACATAAATTCTGGATAAAATGGCCAAACACAATCAAGCATGGCATTCCGAAGATGCTAGTGGTGGAATTTCTTATGGTACTCCCTCTCTTACCAACATGATCAAAGAAAATCAAGAGAGAGACCAATTGATTTCGGTCTTGCCACCAACATTGATGTGTTGACAAATATGTTCGCGGAGAGTCAAACGAAGAAGGTAAATGTTGTGGAAGACATGCAACCGACGGAAAATCAAGAGTTTGAAGAAGCCAACTATGTTCATAATTCTCAAGGAGGGTATCGCCAACAAAAATCAATGGAGGCCTAAACCGCAAGGGCAAGGCCAACAAAATTGGTGTAATGACCAAGGTGGGTCGAGTCAAGGTAATTGGAACAACAACAATAGAAATTATGCCAACCGGAGCTCCAACCATATGTTCCACCGAAGGGACCACATTACAAGGAGGGTCCTTCAAATTAATCCAAGTTAGAAGGGATGCTTGAAAATATCTTGAAAAATCAAGAGAGAGGTGATGCTACAATGAAGAACATATCCGAAATTGTGGGGTCACATACCGCCTCTATACAAAATCTTGAGATGCAAATGCGAGACTTGTCAAGAGAACAAAATCCCAAGCTAAAAGGTACTCTTCCAAGCGATACAATTGTCAACCCAAAGGGGAATGTGAGCGGTTCATATTCTCATTGTATGGCTATTACGACTAGAAGCGGGAAGGTACTTTAAGATGAGAGTGAAAAAGTAGTTGAGGTATATGATCTTGAGCAAGAAGGTGAGGCACAAGGTGAAGTGTCGGTTGTTGTTGAAAGTGAGAAGCCCTCCCAAGAGGTAAAAATCCAAAAAGCAAAGCATGAGGAGGTTAAGGAAAAGGTGAAGGAGACCCCAAAAGCTCCTCCACCAATTCCTCCACCTACTCCTCCATTCTCTCAAAGGCTTGCAAGAAGGTTAGATGATGGCAAGTTCGAGAAGTTCTATGATATTTTGAAGCAATTTTCGGTAAACATCCCTTTCTTGGAGGCTTTCCAGGAGATGCCGGGATTTGCCAAATACTTAAAAGACTTGATGACCAATAAGAGATCCACCAAGAATGAAGTGGTGAGCATGACTCACCGGGTTAGTGCTATTATTACCACGACAACCGTTGAGAATAAGGAAGACCCGGGAGCATTCACCATTCCATGTACTATCGGGTTGAGAGATTTTGCAAGGGCACTTTATGATAATTTTTCTAGCATAAATTTGATGCCTCTTGCTATTAACAAGGAAGAGGGATTGGGGTTTCCAAGACCTACAAGTATGAGATTACAAATGGCCGACAGTTCCATCAAGAGACCCGTGGGTATTGTTGATGATGTCTTAGTGAAAGTGGAAAAGTTCCTTCTCCCAGACGACTTTGTTATCCTTGATTGTGCGGTTGACAAGGAAATTCCTATCATATTGGGAAGACCATTCCTTGCCGCGGGAAGAGCTTTGATAGACTCAGAACGAAATGAAGTCAAATTCCGAGTGAATGATGAGAAAGTCACTTTCCAAGATAGTAAGGGTTTGAAGTTGCCAAATTCATATGAAAGGATCTCGGTAATAGATGTTGTTGATAAGGTCGAGGATGCTAGTGACATGAAGATGGAGGAAGAGTTCCTTGGTGAGGCCTTGGCGGCAATCTTGGTAAATTTTGATGGAGAAGACATGGACGGGAGTGTAGAAGTCGTGAATGCACTGGAAGGACGTGGGTCCTACTCTTATGCACCGAAGAACATCTCTCTTGACTTAGAGAATAGAGCCACTCCTCCTGCAAACCCTTCCATCATTGAGCCACCACAACTTGAGCTCAAGCCACTTCCACCACATTTGAGGTACAAATTTCTTGGCTCTAATGATACCTTACCCGTAATCGTTTCCTCTTTGTTGGATGATGTGCAGGTAGGAAAATTGTTGAATGTCTTGCGGGAACACCGACAAGAAATTGGATGGACAATAGTGGACATCCGAGGGATTCCCGCCGGAATTTGGGAGCATAAGATCCAATTGGAGGACGGAATCAAGCCGAGTGTTGAACACCAAAGAAAATTGAATCCATCGATGCAAGAGGTGGTCAAGAAAGAGATAATCAATTGGTTGGATGTCGGGGTTGTCTACCCCATTGTGGATAGTTCGTGGATGATTCCGGTGCAATGTGTACCAAAGAAGGGAGTCATGAAAGTAATTCACAATGAAATGAATGAGCTTATCCCTACACGGACGGTCACCGGGTGGAGAGTATGAATGGACTATCGGAAGCTCAACAGTGCCACGTGCAAAGATCATTTCCCTATGCCTTTATTTTATCAAATGCTTGATCAACTAGTGGTAGGAAATTTTTTATACTGATCAACAATTTTCCTATTGCAGGTAGGAAAATTGTTCAATGTCTTGCAGGAACACCGACAAGCAATTGGATGGACAATAGCGGACATCCGAGGGATTCCCGCCGAAATTTGGAAGCATAAGATCCAATTGGAGGACGGAAGCAAGCCGAGTGTTGAACACCAAAGAAGACTGAATCCATCGATGCAAGAGGTGGTCAAGAAAGAGATAATCAAGTGGTTGGATATCGGGGTTGTCTACCCCATTGCGGATAGTTCGTGGGTGAGTCCGGTGCAATGTGTACCAAAGAAGGGAGTCATGACAGTAATTCACAATGAAAAGAATGAGATTATCCCTACACGGCTGGACTATCGGAATCTCAATAGTGCCACGTGCAAAGATCATTTCCCTATGCCTTTTATTGATCAAATGCTTGATCGGCTAGCGGGAAGATCATTTTATTGCTTCCTTGATGGGTATTACGGCTACAACCAAATCAATATAGCATTGGAGGACCAAGAAAAGACAACATTCACTTGCCCATATGGGACTTTTTCCTTTAGCCGAATGTCGTTTGGTTTATGCAACGCTCCGGCTACCTTTCAAAGATGCATGATGTCCATCTTCTCTAACATGGTGGAGGATTTCCTAGAGGTTTTCATGGATGACTTTTTGGTGGTAGGTGATTCTTTTGAGCATTGTATTGACAATATTAGACAAGTGCTCAAGCGATGTGAGGAGACCAACCTTGTACTTAACTGGGAGAAATGCCACTTCATGGTGGACGAAGGCATTGTCTTGGGGCACAAAATTTCAAAACATGGCGTAGAGGTTGATCGAGCAAAAATTGAAATCATCTCCAAACTTCCTCCACCAACATCGGTAAAAGGTGTCCGAAGCTTTTTAGGGCATGCCATATTTTATCGGCATTTTATCAAGGACTTCTCCAAAATTGCAAATCCTATGTGCAAGCTCCTTGAAAAAGATGCCAAGTTTGTGTTTGATGAAAAGTGCCTTAAGGCATTTGAGGAGATAAAAGAGAAGCTCACCACGACACTCATTATTGTCACACCATGTTGGTCTCTTCCATTCAAGATCATGTGTGACGCTAGTGGTGTAGCTATTGGAGCAGTTCTGGGTCAACGGCATAACAAGGTTCTCCATCCCATTTATTATGCAAGCAAGACACTCAATGGTGCGCAAGTGAACTGTACTGTGACAGAGCAAGAGCTTCTTGCCATTGTATATGCTTTTGAAAAGTTCCGAGCTTATTTGTTGGGGTCTACACCGATCATGCCCCTCTTTGCTATCTCATGGAAAAGAAAGATGCCAAACTCAGGTTAATCCGATGGGTCCTGTTACTGAAGGAATTTCACTTTGAGGTCAAGGACCGAAAGGGCACAGAAAGCCAAGTGGCGGATCATCTTTCTAGGCTTGAAGAAGACGAGCGACCAAAGGAAAATTTTGACATCAATGATGCCTTCCCTGATGAGCATATTTTGGCATTGTCTTCTTCATCTACTCCTTTGTATATTGGTAACTACTTGGTTAGTGACCTCATTCCGGATGGACTGGAAGCTTACCAAAAGAAGAAGTTTTTGAGAGAGTGTCGGCAATATTATCGGGAAGAACCATTCTTGTTCCGCATTTGTGCTGATAACATCATTAGGAGGTGTGTTCTAGAAGAGGAGATGATGCCAATTCTAAAGGCATGCCATGACTCACCTGTTGGGGGTTTTCATGGGGGTAATCGAACGGCGGAAAAGGTACTTGAATGTGGCTATTATTGGTTGTTTATTTATCATGATGCCAATCAAATGGTCAAGTCTTGTGACCAATGTCAGAGGCAGGGATTAATCTCTAAGAGGCATGAAATGCCAATGCACTTTGTGATGGAGGTCGAGATCTTTGATGTTTGGGGAATATACTTTATGGGAACCTTTGTAAGCTCATGTGGTACGAAATACATCTTGGTAGCTGTGGACTATGTGTCCAAGTGGGTTGAAGCAATTTCTCTACCAAACAATGAGGCAAGGAGTGTAACATGCATTCTTAAAGAAAAACATATTCACACGGTTTGGCACTCCTAGAGCCATTCTTAGTGATGGTGGGTCTCACTTCTGTAACAAGTATTTCACGGGGCTACTAGAGAAATATGGCATCAAGCATAAGGTGGCCACACCTTATCATCCCCAATCAAGTGGCCAAGTTGAAGTTTCCAACCGCGAGATAAAGAATATTCTAGCAAAGGTTGTTAATGCCAACAGGATCGACTGGTCAAGGAAGCTAGATGACGCATTGTGGGCATACTGCACGGCGTACAAAGCCCCTATTGGTACTTCACCTTACCAGTTAGTCTTCGGCAAGGCTTTTCATCTACTCGTAGAACTGGACCACAAAGCCATTTGGGCTTTAAAAAGGTTGAACTTGGACTGGGCTGAAGCTGTAAATTTGAGGTTAACACAACTCAATGAAATGGAGGAATTCAGCTTCCATTCATATGAAAGTGCAACTGTGTACAAAGAAAGGATGAAGTTCCTCCACGACAAAAATATCTTGAAAAGGGAGTTCAAGTCAGGTGACTTGGTTTTGCTCTTCAACTCAAGGCTCAAATTGTTTCCAGGCAAACTAAAATCAAATCGGTCCGACCCGTTCAAGGTGGTAGATGTGTCCCCTTTTGGTTCTGTGGAATTAGAATCGGAGGATGGGATCCGAATCTTCAAAGTCAATGGCCAGCGAGTCAAGCACTACTTGGGCAAAGATGGAGAAAAACACTTGGTGGAACAGTTGGCTCTCAAAGATGGTCCATGCCCAACCAATGAGTGAAACCAAAGAAAGGCCAACTTCGTCGTGCCGCGACGTTAAATCAAGCGCTTCATGGGAGGCAACCCGTGTGTGGTAACATTTTTATTATTTTTATTAGTTTACCCTGTAAATTTTAATTTTTTTTAGATGGATTAAGTTGAGAAATTTAAAGTGTATGTTAGAGTGCACGTGATTCAAAAAGTTCATACAACATGGTAAACTTGCGAGTAAAAGGGAAGAAAAGTCACCATGGGAAGTTTGCTACACATATGCGGTCGCATTTTGACTACGCGGTCGCATTTTGACTATGCGGACCGCATAGTGGTCGTAAACCTGGGCAGTGTGTTTAGCAAAATTTGATGGCAGAAATGCGGTGAGGATGTGCACTTTGCGGACCGCATACTTATTATGTGATCGCATAAGTGCATCGCATTTAGGAAGTTGAACCACCTGAGTTGATATCACCGCATGACACTTATGCGGTCGTATAATGTGTTATGCGATGAACTTACCCACCGCATTTTCATAGGTAAGTATATCCCTACCCCCTTCGCACAATTCCACCATTGCACACCAGCATTAAAACAAAAAAAAAACATCGCATTTACACTTACACAAAACAAAAACAAAACAAAACAAAAATAAAAAAAAGGGAAATCGGCTAATTTGAACTTGAAAGAGTGAACAAGATTCCAATTGGTGAAATCATCTCCTTGATTATCTCTCATTCACCCAAGTCTGGTATGTCTTCCTTCCCAACTTCATTTATGTTACTTGTTAGTTTTAATTTTGTTGTGTGTTTTCATATTTAGGTTGTTTTCATCTGTGTCTATTCTTTCTTCCTTGTTTTTCTTTTGATTATCTGCTCGTAATGGGGGGGTTCTTGAATATTGGTTAAGTCTGGGCTGCTGGGTAGTGAAATTAGGGTCACCATTGTTGAATATAGAATGAAGCCTTAAGGAAGATGACTTTTGCGGACCGCATAATTGATTTGCGGTCCGCATTCTTGCCGCATATGAACCCTAGGTGACCTGAGGGAGATACAAAATGCGACGGCTTCGCGATTGCATAAGAGATATGCGGACCGCAAAGCCACCGCATACCCATACAATCCCTGGACAGATATGGCATGTTGTTTGCGGCAGATCTGCGATCGCATATCCATCTATGCGGTGGGTTTTGCAATCGCATAGTGTGATGATCTTTTCTAAGGACTAGTTTTGTGATGGTTATGCGAACCGCATAATGGATATAGATCGCATAACCCATCGCATAATTGGTTCCTTTCTTGCAGACTGACATTTTGCGACAGGTTTGTGGTCCGCATAATGGTTATGCGACCACATAACCTGTCGCATATTTGACTTTCTTTGTAACATTTTACTTTGATGTCTTCTATGTCGCTCACAATTTGTTTCTTTACAGATATGGATCCGATAAATCTATTGCTGGTAAAAAGAGGGCCTCATCCGGCCATCTAGCACAACAAGCCAAACGTTCACGAAAAGAACCATCCCGACCTATTGCTCAACATCCCTCCCAGTCTGATGAGGAGGAGACCTTTCCCTCAGTCGACCTACAGGCTGAGGCAAGAAGAAAAAGGGGAGATGATTTCCAGCTCCAGTTTGAGGTCATAGGCTCTAGGAGTCTGCATAAAAAAGGGCTCACGAAATGAAAAATCCTTGAAGAGAAACTGTTGAGTATGAACGGAATACAGGAGCAGTACCCTCACATACTGGAGAATATCAAAGATAGAAACTGGGATTGCTTCACTGAGGTGCCTGATGATTTCAATGAAACAATGGTACGAGAGTTCTATGCATCCTACGGGGCCTCCAGAACAGCTCATCACAAGAGCAACAAAGTCTTATGTGAATCGGTCATGGTTCGGGGGAAGTCGGTGCTTTTTTACAAGGGCACGATAAATGATCTGTATTTTAGAAGTTGGAGTCCGGGCATAGCTGAATATGAGGACAAATGGGCCAACAGAGATGGTGAGCGTGTCTGGATTGCCTCAGTGATCGCAAAGGGGACCCCTGCTTGGATTGACCCTCTGCATAAAATATTCAAGGAAGATATTACACGAGAGGGTAGATTCTGGCTCATCTTTGTTACCTCTCGCTTGATACCACCCCGGAATGAGACTGACATAAGCATTGAGCAAGCTCTTCTCATTGCATGCATTATGACTGGGATCAAGATTGATGTGGGTGACATTATCTTCCGAGAGTTAGGGGTCTGCGCCAACCAGACAACCACGTCACTTCCCTTCCCATACTTGATCACAGCCCTCTGTAAGGCTGTTGAATTCCCTTAACTGCCACACCGTGAAAAGATTGGGAAAGCGCTGAAGGATATTGATATCACGCGTATCAGTGACACGGTGCCACATGTAGTTGGTGCTCTTCTAGAGGTTCAGATCCAGATTCCTGCTGATACAGATATCTCAGACTCCCAACCATCTATTTCTCCTCCGGCCACAGTGACATCCACTGCTACTCCACAACCCACCTCTCAGGCCACTATTGCTCAGCCTTCTGCTACACTGCCAGCTCTTTCGAGGCTAGGTCTCTTAGCTCAGCATGCCAATGCGAAGGTAGACCGGCTTCTGAAGGACATCCCCATTTTGATGAGGCAGGCTCTTACTCCTATCCAGTCCCCAGTGCCAGCACTCCAGCAGCAGCATGCATCTTATGAGGATCGCCTCAAGCAAATTGATGTATGGCTTGAGAGAGTAGAGCGGGGTGAGTTTGGAGGCCTGCCCAAGCTCCGTGATGAGGTTGACACTGAACACTGAGCTCCACAAAATGCAAAATCTAGAGTTCTATCTATCCTCTTTCATTCCCAAGGAAGGAGAGCAGGGAGCGGGCACGTCTGTGGCTGGGTTAGACCTTGACTTTTCCACACTGATGACAGCTCCTGAGCCACAGACTGTCGGGGCTTCCCTGACTCCAGCTCCCCCTGCATACATTGACTTCCCTTCTAGGGACAATTTCGGACACTTTGCAGAGTCCGAGGCTGGGGAGACAGACGAGGAGGAGACTGATGAGGAGTCATGGTCCGAGGAGGATGAGGGTCCTCAGGAGAAAGGCAAACAGGTTGCCATCCCTACAGCTGTAGAAAAGGAAGAAGAAGTAGTTATTCAGACGGCGATAGAGAATTCACTAGCAGACATGGTCACCAAAGCGACATCATCGACCATCCCGCCATCAGCAGGCGAGGCTAGCATCTCACAGGCACCAGTTCCGGTGTCAGGACAGTTGGAGATTCCTCCTCCATCGGTGGAGGCCACCCCTCGGGCTGAGATCTCGTTAGCCCCAGCTCTAGCATCAGAGGGTGACCCTACCATCATTCTGCCGGCTGCCGACTCTCATAGCGCTTAGTGCACCTCAGGGAGCCCCTAAACTCTATTTTTACATCTTTTATGCATTGGGGACAATGCATGCTTTTAGTTGGGGATAGGATAGTCGTTGTATATATTTTTGTACTTTTTCAACTCTTGTACATGGTTTTTATATATATATAAGCAAATCTCTCGTTAACTCTTGTACATACTTGTGTTGTCTTTGTAGATATGTTATCTTTGTAAAAAAACCAAAAATAAGTAGATAGTTGTTTGCATGTACATCTTTAGTAATTAGCAATGAATTCCCCTTGGTTTTTCTTCGCCGGGTTCTTTTCCAAGGGTGTAATAGTAGAACCATGGCAGTAGAGAAACATTTTAACCGGTTTGGTGTGAGTGTCTAGTTTCAAGCATGTATGGCTGTAAATAACATATACCCTTCCGTTGTTAAAAAAACAAATATTGTTAATCATCTGGGTGAACTTGAGGCTCGCTCTTTGAATCTATGCTTACTTAGAATATCTCCGAGTTTCCAAGTGTAAAACTATGTTGAGCCAAACAGTTCATGTGCCATGTGTTTTAGTTTTGTGTAAATAATTCTTGTGTTTACTTCTGCCATCTAGAACTTGCTCGGTTGGTCTTTCGATGCTAATGATAAGTATATTTAGTTAGAGAAATGACCTTAGGCAGTCTTTGTGTTATTTGAAAACCCAGTTAGCCTTTCAAGCTACCCATTGTATAGATATTATCACTAGTTACCCCATTTGATCCTTTACCCTTTTCTTTGGCCACCTCATACAAACCTTTCCCTTTTTGCAAAATAATTCCAGCTTTTGAACCTGTCCCTCCTTGAACATTGAGAATGAGGCTAAAAGCCTAAGTTGGGGGTGTGGTGTCAAGTTGGGAATTGGTGAGGTTGTATATTGAGTGTAGGAAAGTATACCTCAAAATATTCAAATGAAATTATTCAAGCTCCATAAAAAAAATAAAAAAAAAATAAATATTTGTATATATATAAATATGGAGCTTTGAATAAAATTAGAGAGGTATTGAAGGCGGTTCGATGTTGGTACCTAGGAGCCAATGAAGGTTGTGTCGTTTGAAAAGAAACAAAGGACAACAAGAAAGAAAAATGTGAGTAGTGTTCAAGGAGGGTGTAGTCACTTGTACCAAAATGTTTATCCGACCCTTCCCTAAGCCTACATTACAAGCTTAAAAAGTCCTTATGGGATCTCCAACAGAATGTTCTTGAATAGGCGACGAATTAAAATAAGGGAAAGCTTATGGTATGATGTGTTGTAACACTTGAAACTCTTTGTGAGAGTGAGTGTCTTTGTGAATATGTCCCTCTTTGTTGTCATTGTAAATATTGTGAGTTTGGGACTTTCTTTCTGGTCAGGGAATGTGAACTGTGAGGTCTAATAGAAGTTGAGTTCTTGAAGTCGAATGCAAAGGCACTTAGCTGAGAGTAACGTTTTGTCAAATTGGTCGAGGCTCAACGTTCACAAGTTGATTAGTTTTTTTGTAAATAGCAATGATCGTTCAGGAAGGGTAAATAAACGAAATTGCATGCTTGTAACACTGACGATTAAAATCGTCCACGGTCACTATTTTTTCATGTCGTTTAGTTTGAGTCTAGAATAGGATAGAGTTGTTTTAGTTACTTGAGGACAAGCACGAGTTTAAGTTGGGGGTGTTGATGTGCCGGAGAATATCGGCACATTTAATACCAATTGCTTAGATTTTAGCTCGTTTTAAATGCAATTGTCTTTTATACTTATGTAATTTTGATGTTTTTCAGTGCATGAAGCTTGAGGACCCAAAAATATGGAAATGCAATCAAAAAGCCGAAAAAGGACAAGAATAGGCAAAATGCGACTGTAGAGTTGAAAATGTGGACCACAAAGCCAACATGCGGACCACATAATGCTCAGGGGAACCGCAGAGTCCAACAGTCAGTTTGGCCAAATACAAGTGAAGAAATGCGGTCCATTATGCAACCGCATAACAGGTTTACGGGCCGCATAATGGATCGCAAACCTCCTATAGAAGTGGCTGAGAGCATAAATTCGATGACACTATGCGGCTGCATATCAAAAATGCGGATCACATAACTTGAATGCGGCGACTTCCTGGAAACTAGGGTTTCGAAGATGCGGTGTACTTGAAGAGAATGAACCGCATATGTGACGACCCGGCCGGTCGTTCTGTGATATTAGCCATGTTTCCCCCATTTCTGCTTTATCGTATAATTCTTAGCCTATTTATGTTGTGTTGGGTCAGTTGGTTCGGGTTCAGAGTGGTCGTGGTGAGAATTGGGACACTTAGTCTCTTAATTAGCTTAATAGTTGAAAAAAGTCAATTGGGAGTTGACTTATTGGTAAATGACCTCGAAATGCATATTTTATGGCTCGGATAGCTTCGTTAGGTGATTTGGGACTTAGGAGTGTATTCGTAATGAAGTTTTGATGCCCGGTGTAGAATTAGGCTTGAATTGGCGAAAGATAGTTTTTGGCGATTTCCGGTCGGCAATGGAAAATAGGCTATCGGGATCGGAATGGAATTCCGGAAGTTAGAGGACATTCATAATGTCATTTTGGATATTTTTGAAAAATTTCATGTCAATCAGATGTGTTTTGGTCGGTTTTGGCATCATTGGCGAAATTTAGAAGTTTTAAAGTTCATAGGTTTAAATTTGATGTAATTTTGGTGTTTTCATGTTGTTTTTGGTTTTTCGAAGGCTCGACTAAGTTTGAATGATGCTATGGGGTGTGTTGGTATGTTTGGTTGAGGACCCTAGGGGCTCGGGATTGATTTCGGATGGTTAGCGGAGGTTTGAAATTAGGAAAATTGCAGCAAATAGTTGCTTGTGTTAATCTTCTAATGTGGTCGCACCTGCGGATGGGCAGTCGCAAGTCCGATTCCGTAGGTGCGAAGGACCTTGCACAGGTGCGAGGATAGGCCAGGCAAGAGGGATCCACACCTGCGAAGCCGCAGGTGCAAAGAGGGTCTCGCAGGTGCGAAGTTTGGACTGTTAGTGGGTTTTCGCAGGTGCGCACCTGGGACCGCAGGTGCGGGTCCAGAGTTGCGGATTAACTCGGCAGAACAATATAAATAGGTGCCTCCGCAAATATTTTTGCATTTCATCCATTGTTGCATGCGGATTGAGCTGGGTTGAGAGAAAATTGAAAGGGAAATTCGAAGTTTTTCAGTGGAGGTAAGTTCCTGGATCATAAAACTCGTTTCTATGTTATTTTTGTGCCAGATTAGGCTTGAAACATGAGGAAATTAAAGTAGAAAAGTAGGGGGGAAAAGGAGGAAGTTTGGAAAAATTCTTTTGGCGATTTGAGTAGGAAATTGTGGTCTGATTTTAGTGTTCTTGGTATGTAAAGAATTGTGGGAGGACGAGGATTCTAGTGATGTAAAGTTTATCAAATTTTGAGACATGGGCTCGGGGCTCGGGTTTGGCCGAATTTCGAGAATTTCGTATAAATTGATAGTTTTCGATTGGGTTTTGTCCCTTTAGCGTATATTGATGATGTTAATCTTGTTTTGGTTAGACCCAGAGAAATCGGGAGCCAATTTAAGGTGCAAGAGCATCGCGGATTAGTATTGTGGCTCGGTAGAGGTAAGTAATGGTTATAAATCTTGTCCTGAGGGTATGAAACCCCAGACTTCATATTTCTCATTATTTTTAGAATGGCGCACATATCGGATGACGAGTATGTGGCGCGCACTGATTTTTGGATTGGACTTGGTCCTCTCCACGGCAACTATTGAGTTGCATATTTTACTCTAAATCATATGTTAAAATTGTGTTCTAAAGACTATTGCTATATTTGGGCTATAAGGCATGTCTGGGGCCTCGTGCCGACTTGTTTAGACCCCTTGGGGGCTTTTTACTGCAATTTCCTCACTGCCGATTTATGATTTACAATCAGTCATATTATGCTTAACTGTTTTTCAAAACTCAACCTTATTTACACTATTTGAGATATAAAATGATGTTTTGGGTCGAGTACCCCATTTTACTGATACGCCCAAGGGGCTTTTGAGAGGTTCTGAGTGAGTGAGGCCGAGGTCCTGATTGTGAGGATATAATACACCACGAGGTGGCTTGATATTAGCTCTTGGGCTGAAGGAGCCCCTTCGGAGTCTGTACACACCTCCAGTGAGCGTAGCTACCTACTGAGTGCGAGTGCTAAGTGTCGAGTTATGAGTGATTCTTACCTACTGATGATATTGATTTTTATGTGTTTCTTTCCGCTTAGACTTGATTTATTTTCATTACTACTAAGTTGGCGTACTCACATTACTCCCTGAACCCCTATGTGCAGATTCAACTGCTGATACTGAGCGTTAGCCATCTATTCCGTGCGGAGCCGGAGTTCGGGATATAGAGGTCGTTGTTCAGCGTCCGCAGCATCTCTGTTTTCCCTTCTTTGTTGTATCTAGTTATTCATTCGGAGGTTTTGTAATATAATAGTAGACTTGTTGGTATATTTCTTAGATGCTCATGACATGTTGACTCCGGATTTTGGGGATGGTTTAGACTATTTAGCTGTTTATTTTGCCTAATGAATTCAGTAATTCTATATACCTCATGAAATGTTTGAAAATGGTTGGGATTTTTGGAAAGGAACTGTAATTATGTGATTATTGGCTAGCCTAGTTCACGATAGGCGCCATCACGACCGGTTTAGGATTTGTGGTCATGACAAGTTGGTATCAGAGCCTAGGTTACATAGGACTCAACGGTCTTGAGCAGGTTTAGTAGAGTCTTGCGGATCAGTATAGAGACATTTGTACTTATCTTCGAGAGGCTGCGGAACCCTGAGGAACAATCTCATTTTCTTGAATTCTGTCATGCCATTTTGTTGATTCTGCAAATCTAAAATTCTGTTGTTTCCTTCTCTCACAGATGGTGAGGACTCGCGCTACCGATCAGGATGATCAGCCACCAGCTAGACCAGCGAGGGGTCGAGGCCATGGTAGAGGTAGGGGGCCAGCCAAGGCAGTGCCAGTTGATCCCCCTACTTATCAGGATCAGATTCCCGGCGCAGATGCTCCAGCGGGACAGGCTCAGGCACCAGCAGTGCCTATTGTTATTTCAGGTCTACAGGAGACCTTGGCTCATATCTTTACGGTGTGTACCACCATTGCTCAGGCAGTTGCTTCTACTTATCAAGACGGGGGAGGCAGTCAGACTCCAGTTGCCTGGACTCTTGAGCAGGGTACTCAGGGCCATCAGACACCGGGGGTGGTTCCAGCCCAGCCAGTTGCTCCAATTCGAGACTTCGTGGTTTCGGCTATGCCAGAGAACGAGCAGCGTAGACTGGAGAGGTTTAGTAGACTACAGCCTCCGACATTCAGTGGTGCTGAGGGCTAGGATGCCCAGGGTTTTCTGGATAAGTGTTAGAGGATGCTGCGTACTGTTGGGATTTTGGAGACCAGTGAGGTCTCATTTGCTACATTTCAGTTTTTTGGTGCTGCTTTCACTTGGTGGGAGTCTTTTGAGAGTCGTAGGCCTGTTGGTTCAGCACCCCTCACCTGGCAGCAGTTCTCCACTATCTTTTTGGAGAAGTATGTACCCCAATCACACATTGAGGAACAGCGCAGGATTTTTGAGTAGTTGCATCAAGGAGAGATATTAGTGATGCAGTATGAGATGTGGTTTTCGGAGTTGTCTCGTCAGGCTACTGAGTTGGTCCCTACTGATAGGGAGAGGGTTAGGAGGTTTGTGGATAGCCTCACTTATTAGCTTTGCCTATTTATGACTCGGGAGAGAGTATCAGATGCTATATTCGAGCAGGTTGTTGATATTGCTCGAGATATTGAGTCGGTTCGCCACCAGGAGCGTGAGGAGAGGGAGGCTAAGAGGCCTCGTGGATCGGGAAGTTCTAGTGGTGCTCCTTCAAGGGGGCAGTTTCAGCATGGTAGAGGTCGTTCATTCAGGCCTCCTCAGTCAGTCCACGCAACTTATAGTGGTGCATCTTCGGGGCATGGTCCCCGTGGTTCTCAACCAGGCCGTACTTTATTTGGTGCCCTCCCAGCTCAGAGTGCAGCTCAAGCACCACCAGTTTAGAGTCCCTCTATGCATGAGTCTTCCAGTGGCCATTCTGGTGCCAGGGGTTTCTATCAGTCCCCGCCTCCAGCTTCAGCTCCAGTTACGTCACCACCCGCCCAGGCAGCCAAGGTGGTAGTCAGTCAGCTAGAGGCTGCCCTAGAGGGGGAGGTCAAGCAGGTGGAGGTTAGGCCCGTATGTATGCATTTCCAGCCAGGCCAGATGCTATGGCCTCCGATGCAGTGATTCCAGGTATTGTCTCAGTCTGTTGGCGAGATGCTTTGGCTTTATTTGACCCTGGTTCTACATATTCCTATGTTTCTTCATATTTTGCCCATTTTCTGGATATGCCCCATGAGTCTTTAGTTACCTCTATTCATGTGTCGACTCCAGTGGGCGATATTGTTGTTGTGGACCATGTGTACCGGTCGTGTGTGATATTTATTGAGGGTCTGGAGACCCGAGTGGACCTACTATTACTCAGCATGGTTGATTTTGATGTGATATTGTGCATGGATTTGTTATCTCTGTGTCATGTTGTTCTTTATTGTCATGCTAAGATCGTGACCTTAGTTATGCCAGGATGTCCGAGGGTTGAGTGGAGAGGTTCTTCTGAGTATATGCCTAGCAGGGTGATTTCCTACCTGAAGGCTCCGCGTATGGTTGAGAATGGGTGTTTATCTTATCTGTCTTTTGTGAGGGATGTCAGTGATGAGACTCCCGCTATTGATTCGGTTCCTGTGGTATGTGACTTTCCGGACGTGTTTCCTGCAGACCTACCTAGCATGCCACCTGACAGGGACATTGATTTTGGTATTGACCTGGTGTCAGGCACCCAGCCTATTTCTATTCCACCTTATCGTATGGAACCAGCAGAGCTAAAGGAACTAAAGGAGCAGCTCCAAGAACTCCTAGATAAGGGGTTCATTCGGCCTAGTATGTCACCATGGGGTGCACCGGTGTTGTTTGTAAAGAAGAAGGATGGTTCTATGCATATGTGTATTTATTATCGGCAGCCGAACAGAGTTACGGTGAAGAACTGGTATCCCTTGCCTCATATAGATGACTTGTTTGATCAGCTGCAAGGTGCCAGGGTATTTTCCAAGATTGACTTGTGTTCCATTTATCATCAGTTGAAGATTCGGGGCCAGACATCCCGAAGACTGCTTTCAGGACTAGATATGGTCATTATGAGTTCCTAGTTATGTCATTTGGGCTGACCAATACCCTAGCAGCCTTCATGCACTTGATGCACGGTGTATTTCGGCCTTATCAGGATTCTTTCGTCATCATGTTTATTGATGATATCTTGGTGTATCCCGATCTCGGGAGGATCATGAGCAGCATTTGAGAGTTGTGCTTCAGACATTAAGGGAGGAGAGATTGTATGCAAAATTTTCGAAGTGTGAGTTCTAGCTTGATTCAGTAGCGTTCTTGGGGCACGTGGTGTCCAGTGAGGGTATTAAAGTTGATCCGAAGAAGATGGAGGCGGTGCAGAGCTGGCCTAGACTGTCATCAGCTACCGAGATTCGTAGTTTCCTTGGTTTGGCAGGGTACTGTCGCCGTTTCGTAGAGAGATTTTCATCTATTGCTACACCTATGACTAGACTGACCCAGAAGGGTGTTCAGATCATGTGGACTGAGGAGTGAGAGGAGAGCTTTCAGAAGCTCAAGTTAGCTTTGACTACAACTCCGGTATTGATTTTGCCTACGAGTTCAGGTTCTTATATAGTTTACTGTGATGCCTCGAGAGTTGGCCTTGGAGCGGTTTTCATGCAGGATGGTAGGGTGATTTCCTACGCGTACAGACAGTTGAAGGTGCATGAGAAGACTTATCCAGTGCACGATCTTGAGCTAGCAGCTATTGTTCACGCCTTGATGATTTGGCGTCATTATTTGTATGGAGTGCATTGTGAGATTTTCACTAATCACCATAATTTGCAGCATCTGCTTAAGAAGAAGGATTTGAAGTTGCGTCAGAGGAGGTGGTTGGATCTTCTCAAGGACTATGACCTTACTATTTTATATCATCCTAGGAAGGCCAATGTAGTGGCTGATGCCCTGAGTCGCAGAGCCGAGAGTTTGGGGAGTCTAGCCTACCTTCTAGTAGCAAAGTGGCCTTTAGCACTTGATGTTCAGGCTTTAGCGGGTCAGTTAGTGAGACTGGATCTATCAGAGCCTCCGCGGTTATTGTCTTGTGTAGCCTCCAGGTCTTCTCTTTATGATCAGATTAGAGCACGCCAGTATGACGATCCACATTTGCTTGTTCTTCAGTATAGGGTCCATCATGGTGATGCCAGGGATGTGGTTATTGGTGATGACGGGGTCATGAGGATGCAGGGCCGGATCTGCGTGCCCAATGTAGATGGGCTTCGAGATTTGATTCTAGCTGAGTCCCACAGTTCGTGGTATTCCATCCATCTGAGTGCCGCAAAGATGTATCAGGGTCTACGACAGCATTATTGGTGGAGAAGGATGAAGAAAGACATTGTTGGGTTCGTGGCTCGGTGTCTCAACTGTCAGCAGGTCAAGCATGAGCACCAGAGACTAGGTGTAATGCTTCAGAGATTAGATATTCTGGAGTGAAAGTGGGAGAAGATCACCATGGACTTCGAATTTGGGCTCCTACGGACTTCGAGGAGGTTTGATGCTATATGGGTTATGGTGGATCAGCTGACCAAGTTCGTGCACTTCATTCATGTTGGTACTACTTATTCTTCGGAGCGGTTAGCTGAGATTTATATTAGGGAGATTGTCCGATTGCATGGGGTTCCAGTTTCTATCATTTCTGATAGAGGTACTCAGTTCACATCTCAGTTTTTGAGAGCCGTGCAGAGAGAGTTGGGTACTCAGGTCGAGTTGAGCATAGCGTTTCATCCTCAGACCGACGGGCCTTCGGAGCATACTATTCAGATTTTGGAGGATATGTTGCGTGCATGTGTCCTTGATTTTGGGGGTTCATGGGACCAGTTTCTGTCACTCGCGGTGTTTGCATATAATAATAGTTATCATTCGAGTATCCAGATGGCTCTGTATGAGGCTTTATATAGTAGGATGTGCAGATCTCCAGTTGGTTGGTTTGAGCCGCGCGAGGCTAGTCTAGGCTAGGCTATTGGACACAGACCTGGTTCAAGATGTGTCGGGTAAGGAAAAGTTGATTCAGGAGCGGCTTCGCACGGCGCAGTCTAGGCAGAAGAGCTATGCGGACCGGAAGGTCCGGGATGTGCCTTTCATGGTTGGGGAGAAGGTGTTGCTGAAGGTGTCGCCCATGAAGGGTGTTATGAGGTTTGGGAAGAGGGGAAAGCTGAGTACCAGGTTCGTTGGGCCATTTGAGGTGTTTCAGAGGATTGGGGAGGTGGCTTATAGACTTGCCTTGCCTCCTAGCTTATCGAGTATTCATCCGGTGTTCCATGTTTCGATGCTCCGGAAGTATGTTGGTGACCCGTCTTATGTATTGGACTTCAGCACGGTTCGGCTCGAGGGTGATATGTCATATGAGGTAGAGCCAGTGGCTATTTTGGGTCGTTAGGTCAGAAAGATGAGGTCTAAGGATATAGCTTCAGTGAAGGTTCAGTGGAGGGGACAGCCGGTGGAGGATGCCACCTGAGAGACCGATCGGGATATGTGGGACAGATATCATCACTTATTCGAGACTCCAGGTATGTTTCTAGACCCGCTCGAGGACGAACGTTTGTTTAAGAGGGGGAGGATGTGACGACCCGGCCGGTTGTTCCATGAGATTAGCCATGTTTCCCCCGTTTCTGATTTATCATATGTTTCTTAGCCTATTTATTTTGTGTTGGGTCGATTGGTTCGGGTTCAGAGTGGTCGTCGTGAGAATTGGGACACTTAGTCTCTTAATTAGCCTAATACTTGAAAAAGTCAACTAGGAGTTGACTTATTGGTAAACAACCTCGGAATACGGATTTTATGGCTTGGATAGCTTAGTAAGGTGATTTGGGACTTAGGAGTGTGTTTGGAATGAAGTTTTGATGTCCGGTGTAGAATTAGGCTTGAATTGGCGAAAGATAGTTTTTGGCGATTTTCGGTCGGCAGTGGAAAATAGGCTATCGGGGTCGGAATGGAATTCCGGAAGTTTGAGCAGGTTCGTAATGTCATTTTGGATATGTGTGTAAAATTTCAGGTCAATCGGATGTGTTTTGGTCGGTTTCGGCATCATTGGCAAAATTTAGAAGTTTTAAAGTTCATAGGTTTGAATTTGATGTAGTTTTGGGGTTTTCGTGTTGTTTTTGGTGTTTCGAATGCTCGACTAAGTTTGAATGATGTTATGGGGTGTGTTTATATGACTGGTTGGGGCCCCGAGGGGCTCGGATTGATTTCGGATGGTTAGCGGAGGTTTGAACTTAGGAAAATTGCAGCAAATAGCTGCTGGTGTTAATCTTTTGGTGTGGCCGCACCTGCGGAAAGGGAAGCCGCAGGTGCGATGCCGCAAGTGCGAAGGACCTTGCGTAGGTATGAAGATAGGCCATGCAAGAGGGATCCGCAGGTGCGAAGCATGGGACGCACCTGCGAAGCCGCAGGTGCGAAGTTTGGACTGTTAATGGGTTTTCGCAGGTGCGCACCTGGGACCGCAGGTGCGAGTCCGCAGGTGCGAGGAATTTGTCCGCAGGTGCGGATTAACTGGGCAGAACAGTATAAAAAGGTGCCTCCGCAAATATTTTGGAATTTCATCCATTGTTGCATGCTATAAATAGATTGAGCTGGGTTGAGAGCAAATTGAAGGGGAAATTCGAAGTTCTTCAGTGGAGGTAAGTTCCCGGATCATAAAACATGTTTCTATGTCATTTTTGTGTCGGATTAGGCTTGAAACTTGAGGAAATTAAAGTAGAAAGATGGAGAAAATACGAGGAAGTTTGGAAAAATTCTTTTGGCGATTTGAGTAGGCAATTGTGGTCCGATTTTAGTGTTCTTGGTATTCATAGAATCGTGGGAGGACGAGGATTCTAGTGATGTAAATTTTATCGAATTTTGAGATGTGGGCTCGGGGCTCGGGTTTGGCCGAATTTCGAGAATTTTGTATAAATTGATAGTTTTTGATTGGGTTTTGTTCCTTTAGCGTATATTGATGATGTTAATCTGGTTTTGGTTGGATTCGGAGAAATCGAGAGCCAATTTGAGGGGCAAGAGTATCGCGGATTAGTATTGTGGCCCGGTAGAGGTAAGTAATGGTTATAAATCTTGTCCTGAGGGTATGAAACCCCGGACTTCATATTTCTCACTATTTTTAGAATGGCGCACATATCGGATGACGAGTATGTGGCGCGCACTGATTTTTGGATTGGACTTGGTCCTCTCCGCGGAAACTATTGAGTTGCGTATTTTACTCTAAATCATATCTTAAAACACAATGTTCTAAAGACTATTGCTATATTTGGGCTATAAGCCATGTTTTGGGCCTCGTGCCGACTTGTTTAGACCCCTTGGGGGATTTTTACTACTATTTCCTCACTGTTGATTTATGATTTACACTCATTCATATTGTGCTTAACTATTTTTCGAAACTCAGCCTTATTTACACTATTTGAGATATAAAATGATGTTTTGGGTTGAGTACCCCGTTTTACTGATACGCCCGAGGGGCTTTTGAAAGGTTCTGATTGAGTGAGGTCGAGGGCCTGATTATGAGGATATGATAAGCCACGAGGTGGCTTGATATTAGCGCTTGGGCTGAAGGAGCCCCTCCGAAGTCTGTACACACTCCCAGTGAGCGTAGGTACCTAGAGTGCGAGTGATGAGTGCCGAGTGCGGAGTGCCGAGTGATGAGTGATTGGGAGCCATGAGTGACAGTGAGGTTGCCCGAGGGGCTGCTACTGAGTGGCTGTAAGGTGCTGAGTGATGTCCTGCCCGAGGGGCGATTTATGATTCATGTTTTTTCCCGAGGGGCTACTTATGATTTATTTCATTTTACACTAAATCCTTCGATTATTTTTATTCTTGAAATTGTTGGAAAACACACTTTTCAAAGGATTTTTCTGAAGTTGGTTTTAAGGCATGATGATTTCATATATCTATATATATATATTGTTAGAAAGAAAGGTTGTGTATATATTGTGAACTGATTATATTGATTTTTATGTGTTTCTTGCCGCTTAGACTTTATTTATTTTCATTGGCGTACTCACATTACTCCCTGCACCCATGTCTGAAGATTCAGGTGCTGATACTGAGCATTAGCCATCTATTTCGTGCGGAGCCGGAGTTCGGGATATAGAGGTAGTTGTTCAGCATCCGCAACATCTCTGTTTTCCCTTCTTTTGTTGTATCTAATCATTCGTTTGGAGGTTTTGTAATATAATAGTAGACTTGTTGGTATATTTCTAAGATGCTCATGACATGTTGACTCTAGATTTTGGGGATGGTTTAGACTATTTAGCTGTTTATTTTGCCTAATGAATTCAGGTAATTCTATATACTTTATGAAATGTTTGAAAATGGTTGGGATTTTTGGAAAAGAACTGCAATTATGTGATTATTGGCTAGCCTAGTTCCACGATAGGCGCCATCCCGGCCGGTTTAGGATTTAGGGTCGTGACAGCATATCTGTTATGCGACAGAAATGCGGTTGCATATTTGACCTGGAAGGGGATTTTTGTCCGAAATTGGCCCCGAGTTTTAGCCCACTATAAATAGATTTATTGGGGTTTTGTGGGGGCATCTTTTCTGGAAAAATAGCTACAATCCAAACATTGAATAGTCCCATCTTTTGGAAGCTTTGAAGTGAAGAATCTTGCACTTTTGTAAGCATTTATGACATTTAATAATCTCTTGTTTTTTGTATTTTAGCATGTGTGGCTAGTTTTAAATACTAAGGTTGTGGACCCTAAATGGGTGTAATGTCCATGGTTGTTTAACATTGAATATATGTATAATGGCTAGTTGGTATTTATTTACTTCTCATTCTTCATTTATTGCTAGTGGTTGCAAACATTAACAAGCGCCATTATATTCTTTCTCTACTTGGAAAAGTGAGTTAGGGTTTGGTAGGAGTAAATATCAAAGACTCAAGGTTTTAAACCTTGTTTAGTGGAATCGCTTAGGAATAAGTGGATTTTATTTGGCATAAATTGATTACTCTTAATTGAAACTCTTTTACATTTGGAGAAATCATAAAGAGAAATGCTACCCAACTATTGAAAAATATTGGGTAGTCATTTAAAAATCATTTGCATATCAAAAGGACCTTCCATTACAAATATATCATATTAACACCGGTAGCATGACATTTCATTGAAGGGGACACAACCTTGGTTTAGATAATCAAATTAATTACAACCTTATTTAATCATCCTTGTTATTATTTCACTAAATTACAATCCAATCTATTACAATACTCTTGTTACTCTAACGGAATAGAAATGCGATTTAAGTTAAGATTCACACTACTCAAGTAAACTTTTCACGCCTATTCCTTGTGGGATTCGACCCCAACCTCGTTGAGTTACTATATTTGACATCGATCGCTTACACTATTTTAAGGTGTAATTTGATCGTATTATGGACCACACAAGAATAGTGCGGCCGCAGAAGCTGGATTGTAGTTGCAGGCCAAATTGTGCGGCTATAGAATCCAGTTCCCTGCAGATTCAAGCACGTGCAGACCGCACATAGAATTGTGCGGCCGCAGAACCTCCCGACGGGCATTTTTGTCAGTGAATTTTGTGCCACTACAAATAGACGAGAATCATATTTTTAGTCAGGTTTTGAAGTTCTAGCAACTGTAGCCGTTGTAGTTTTCCATTTTAAGAAATTTGTCATCATTTTGGGATAAAAACATCATATTTTATCATTTTAATTTTATATTATGAGTTTAATTAGTATTTCATTTTTTTCATTTCTACTATGAGTTGCTAGACTTTTACTAGAGTTGTGACCCAACCCTAGTGTGTAAACCTTATGGGTATTTAATTTAATGCTTGTTTCTGATTGGGTGTGGATTATTTAGCCTTGTTTATGCTTTAATTTTATAATTAATGGTTACAAACATTGATTCATGCCTTTTTGACTTTGTCTTTACTTGAGAAAGATGGACCTAGTCTAGGAAAACTTGGCTAACAAGAAACTGGGCTAGTGGAGGGCTTGACAAACTAGATATAGGGAAATCCCGACTTGAGATCATATTAACTATTTTTCTTGATACCTATTTGGGCTTGAGAAAGCTAAATTGGGCAAAATCACTCGATGACCGAGAGGTATTGAGTGGACAACTTAGAGTTGAGATCTATAATACACCCCCATCAATAAAACAGGTGTAACCATACTAACCCATTAGGTGAACACCTAGGTGAAGGTTACATCCCTAAGACTGTTAACCATTTGGTAAAAACAACAAAAACAATCACTCGCTTTCTAGTTCTTCTCATTAGTTTAAAATTGTTAGTGTTAATTTAGAAGTAGAAAACAAAATCCCTTGTTTGGAAGCGCAATTAAGTTATTTCGTTTACTCTCATCAACTTTACACCCTAACACCCATATTAAACTCCATGTGGAAATTGATCCTGACTCTTGTTGGATACTATTCAACGATCGTTTCCACTCACTATAGAGTGCGGATTGGATGTAAATCAATTTTTTGCGCCATTGTCGGGGAGTTAAAATGTGTTTTTGGAATATCTTCTTTTCCTTCCATGTTGCTAACTTGTTTAAGAAATTATAGGTACAAACATGTCGAACAATGACCTCAAAAATTTACCTTTGGGGGAATTGAACGGCGAGGAGGAACAAGTAGAGGAGATACTTCTTGAGCCTCAAGCCAATTAGAGAGGTCGGGTACCACATGACAACATGCACATTCCACCCCCATATCCACCATGAGTGGCTCCACACCGGATATTGCCCAATGAAGGTTATACTAGTGAAATAGTCCCTCCCTGTATTAGGGCAGGAAACTTCCAAATCACCAATGTGATGCTCACTTTGCATGAGCAACGGGGTTTCTTTACCGGTGCTCCAACTCAAAATGCTTATAACAATTTGAAGGGCTTTGTGGATACATGTTGGGGAGCAAGCAAACTAATGTTTCCGAGGATGAATTAGGACTAAGGCCTTTTCCCTTCTCTCTACGGGGAAAAGCTTTAGATTGGTTGGAACGATTGCCGAACCATTCAATTCACACTTGGAATGAGTTGGCAGAAAAGTTCATTGCTAAGTCTTTCTCTCCCGGGCATGTGGCTACACTTCGAGATGAGATCTTGGCATGCAAGTAAGAGCCTAATGAAGATTTATAAAACAATGGTTAAAGAATGTCCCAGAAATGATATGATGGAAAACATGATACAACAAACCTTTTATCATGGGATTAACACAACCAACCAATGTGTAGTGAATCAGCTAACCGATGGGTACTTTATGACTACGCCTTATGCGAAGCTGTGTGAAATCTTGGAAGAGATACCGAAGCCGATAGTGCAAAAGGCAAAGGAACCATTGCCTAAGCCTCCACCTCCATACCCTCAAATACTTTCCAAGCATAATGGTGAGAATAAATTCAAGAAGTTCATTTAAATAATGAAGAGTCTTTCAATCAATGTGACACTGGTCGAAGTTTTGAAACAAATGCACAGTTATGCAAAGTTTATGAAAGATCTTGTAACGAAGAAGAAGAGGTCGATAAATTTTGAAACTATCAAAGTCACTCATCAAGTGAGTGCAAATGTCCATTCAATGGCTCCTAAGTTGGAGGATCCCCGTGCTTTCATAATTCCTCGTACAATTGGAAGTGCCGAGTTTGTTAAAGCTCTTTGTGATATTGGGTCAAGTATAAATTTGATGCCTTATTCTGTTTTCAAGACTTCGATTATTGGGAAATGAAGACTCACCTATATGAGATTTCAAATGGCCGATTGTACCATGAAAAGGTTGTTGGGTGTGATTGAAGATGTTTTTGGTCTGGGTTGATAAATTCATTCTTCCGACGAATTTTGTCATTATAGATTGTGAGGTTGATTATGAGGTGCCAATTATTATTGGGAGACCTTTCCTTGCTATGGGTAAGGCTCTTTGCGATGTTGAAGTCGGAGAACTCACTTTTCGGATTGGTAATGAAAAAGTGGTATTCCATATATGTAAGTCCCACGGGAACCAAATAGCAATGGGGTGTGTTCTTTTGTGGATTTGGTGACCGATGTCATTGTTAATGATACAAGTGCTACAATAAATGTTGGTAATATGTTGGAGGCCGTCTTGATCAACTTTGATGATGATAATATGGATGGATTTTTGGAATGTCTTAACTCTAGGAATGGGGTCGTACAACTATGCACCCCAAAATTTGTACTTGGATCTTGAAAATAGGAAGACTCGTCCTACAAAGCCTTCTATTGAAAATTTACCTACCTTGGAGTTGAAGCCATTGCCTCCAAATTTACGGTATGAATTTCCTGTCCCTTGTTCTACTTTTTTGGTTATTCTTTCCTCTTGTTTGACTAATGTGCAGGTAGATTCCACATTGACGATGCTACAAAAGAGGAAGAAGGCTACTGGTGGACCTTGGCGGATATTCGGGGTATAAGCCCCGCCTCTTGTATGCATAAGATCAAGTTGGAGGATGGCGCTAAACCATCTATTGAACATCAAATAAGACTCAATAAGGCTATGCAAAAAGTTTTTAAGAAGGATATTACCAAGTGGTTGGATGTCGGGGTTGTCTACCCCATCTCAAATAGTTCATAGATTTCTCTGGTTCAATGTGTCCCAAAGAAGGGGGCATGAAGGTCGTCACCAATGAAAAGAATGAATTTAATCCTACAAGAACGGTGACCGGTTGGAGGGTGTGTATGGATTATCGCAAGCTCATCAAAGTCACAAGGAAGGATCACTTTCCACTTCCTTTCTTATATCAAATGCTCGATACATTGGCGGCCCATGATTTTTATTGTTTCTTGATTACTCGGGATACAAACAAATTCTCATTGCTCCGGAATATCAAGAGAAAACAACCTTTACATGTCCTTATGGTACTTTAGCTTTCAAGAGGATGCCATTCGATTTGTGCAATTCACCGATGACTTTTCAGAGGTGTATGATTGTCATTTTCACGAACATGAGGGAGGACTACCTTAAAGTTTTCATGGACGACTTCTCGTTGTTTGGGGATTCTTTTGATGAAGGTATTGTCCTTGGACATAAAATCTGAAGGAGTGGAATTGAAGTTGAAAATGTAAAGATTGAGGTGAATTCTAAGCTTCCACCCCCAACTTCGGTGAAGGGTGTGCAGATTTTCTTAGGCCATGCGGGTTTTTACCGGTGCTTTATCAAAGATTTCTCTAAAGTAGTGAACCCGTTGTGCAAACTTCTTGAGAAGGATGCCAAGTTTAATTTCAATGATGATTACATAAGAGCTTTTGAATTGTTGAAGCCCAAGTTGACAACTACTCCCCTCATCATCGCTCCAAATTGGAGTATGCCTTTTGGACTCATGTGTGATGCAAGTGACGTAGCGTTTGGGGCTGTTTTGGAGCAACGTATCAACTATATTTTCCATCCGGTCTACTATGCTAGTAAAACAATGAATAATGCCCAAGTCAACTATACCATTATGGAGAAAGAGCTCCTTGCTATTGTGTTTGCAATTGAGAAGTTATGTCCGTACTTGATGGGTGCAAAACTAATTGTCCACATGGATCATGCGACGCTTTATTATCTTATGAGAAAAAAGGAATCCAAAGCTCGGTTGATGAGATGGGTACTCTTGTTACAAGAATTTGATATTAACATTCAAGATTGGAAAGGTAGTGAAAACCAAGTGGCGGACCCACTTGTCTCGTTTGGAGGAGGAGGGGAGGCTGCATGATGGCCTTGAAATCAATGAATCCTTCCACGATGAGTGAATTTTGGCAATTTCAATGAAAGAGGTGCCGGGTTCGCGGACTTACCAAATTTTTTTGTGTGTGGAATCATTCCAGATGAGTTCTCTTCAAGCTAATGGAAGAATCTAAAAAGGTATTGTCAATATTATTATTGGGATGAACCATACCTTTTCTGACTTTGTACGGATAGGGTGATTAGGAGGTGTGTACCGGAAGAAGAGCAAGGTGATATTCTTGGGGCTTGTCATTCTTCGCCATATGGTGGTCATCATGGTGGATCGACAATAGCGGGCAAAGTGCTTAGTTGTGGTTTCTATTGGACTACTTTACAAGGATCCTAGCGAGTTGGTGAAAAGATGTGATGAAGGTCAATGAGCCGATGGAATCTCAAAGAAAAAAGAAATGCCTCTCACAACCATCTTGGAGATTGATATTTTTGATGTTTGGGGTGCCCTTTTGTTAGTTCTTATGGTAACACCTACATCTTGGTCGTTGTGGATTATGTATTTAAATAGGTTGAGGTCGTCGCTTTACCCAACAATGAGGCAAGAAGTGTAGTGGCCTTCTTGAAGAAGAATATTTTCACAAGGTTTGGTACTCCACGTGCAATCATAAGCGATAGGGGGTCACACTTTTGCAACAAAGCTTTTAACACTTTACTTAGAAAGTATGGTGTTACTCACAAAGTCACAATTCCATATCACCCACAATCTTGTCTAAAATGATGAGTGATTGAGTGATGGAGTGATTGAATGTTAGTTGATGTGTGTGTGTGTGTGTATATATATGGGATGGATTGTCTATATACAGTACTAAGTGACTGAGTAATTTGTGATCGTGAGTACACGAGGTTTTCTACGGAGGTGCTTCACATACAGCACGTACATTGACATGTAGATATAGAGATGTCATATTCCTCATATCATTCATAATTGATCTATTTTACTGGTATTGAGTTTAACCGTTGAACTTGAAAGCATGCCTTCATTTCTATACTGTTATTTCTATATTGGACTGTACCTGTTGATCTCGTTACTGCTTTCAACCAAAAGGTTAGTCTTGGTACTTATTGAGTTGGTTGTACTCATACTACACCCTGCACCTCGTGTGTAGATCCAGGTACTTTTGGATTTGGCGGCTGCTAGATATCAGAGTTTCATCTGTTGGAGACTATCAAGGTAGCTTCTTGGCATCCGTAGACCTTGGATCTCTTTCCTTTCAGTTATTGTATTGTTCTATATCTTCAAACAATGTTTTTTTATCATTCAAACTTTGTTATTATTTAGATGCTCAGGTACTCAGTGACACTGGGTTTTGGGAGTGCATTTGTACCAATATATATGGGATTTTCTGTTAAATTTAAATATTATGTTTTCAAACTTAAAAGAAATTGTGGTTTGTTGAGGTTGTCGTCTTGCCTAGTATTAAGATAGGCACCATCACGACAGGTGTGATTTTGGGTTGTGAGAGGTTTGAGTTAGAGATAGGGAAAACTCGACTTGAGTTCATATCAACTATTTAGATTGATACCCATTTGGGCTTGAGAAAACCAAATTGGTAAAACTCATTGTATGACCAAGAGGTATTGAGTGGGTAACTTCAAGTTGAGAGCTATAATACACCCCGATCAATAAAACAAGTGTTAACGTACTTAACTCGTTAGGCGAACACCTAGGTGAATGTTACATCCTTAGGACTTTTAACCATTTGGTAAAAACAACAAAAACAATCACTCGTTTTCTAGTTTCTTCTCATTAGCTTATAATTGTTAGTGTTAATTTAGAAGTAGAAAACAAAATCCCCAGTTTGGAAGAGATAATTTAGTTATTTAATTTACTCCCATCAAGTGTACACCGTAACACTCATATTAAAGTCCTTGTGGAAATTGACCCCGACTCTTTTTGGGTATTATTCTTCCAACGAATGTTTCCACTCACTATTGAGTGCGGATTGGACATGGATTAGCCTGCACTTAATTTTTCTCCCAGTGTGTATGTGAATAGTTAAATGTTTGAGAAAGGGGTTCGCCTGGCAGGTGGTGTTATCTAGGTTCCAATCACATCTAGGTAGTAGTTTGGGACGTGGCATAAAGTTGGGACTAAGACCGGCGAATTCTGAAATATATAAGAGGTAAATATGGGCCCATTAATCTATCATGTGAACCACTTATAGATGCATATATGAGATGGTTACATGTGTGTTTATTATCAACCTACAGTTTGGCATTTGAAATTGTTTTTCTCAATTAAGAGCATAATATTTTTCAGGTTATGAAATCAAGATAGTTCATCTTGATAATGTTGGTTTATATCCAAGCTGGTTTAGTATTGAATACCTCCTATTAATGGCTAAACTATTGCTTATGAGAAAAAAGTTTCATGTGTTGGTCTAAGATTTTTTAAATTGCATACAACAATATTTGTATTCATCAGACCAACAAGATATGATAAGTCCTTCCTTTATAATTCGTTTTGGATCAGAAACCAAATATTTTTACTATCTAACAATTTTTGATGTGTGGTATATGATTAATTTATCTACTACATGCACAAATATAGGTTCCTCAAAGAAGATTGGGGATATATGTTAGTTTTTCTAACATTTGGGAGGGGTGGAATAAGCAGCTGAAAAATATGCTATATGAATCAAATTATCATTAATATGATCCTCACTCAAAAGACAATTCAAGTCAAATGCCAGAAGCATTTGTTGATCCAAAATTTAATATCATATTCCAGCTGCAAATGCTCATATTAAACTTAAAGTCCCTGAAGGATAAATTTTACTGCACGGATGAAGCATGATCGGTTTCAAAGGTAACAATCCTTGAAAAATGATAGGAGAAAATGATCAAAACGATCATAATGAGGAGGAAATGAGCTATAGAAGATCCCATGACATAACATTTCATGAAACTCCAGAAGAAGTTCAGGTATCTGAAAATAAAGAAAGTAATCAGATCTCAATAAGTTATGTCGCTTGGGAACCGATACATAATAGTTGTCAACGATATATTTGATACAATATAGTGCACAATATTGTAAAATATTGTGAGGATCGTACCTGTAGTCCAGACACCTGAAGATGTCATGCCATGTAAATACATGTCATAACCTATATGACTCATTTGATCAAATTTATATGAAGATCCCTGAAGGATTTAAAATGCTTGAAGCATATAATTCAAAATATCGAGAAATGAACTCGATTAAATTACAACAATCTTTGTATGATTTAAAGAAATCTAGGCGCGTCTGGTTTAATCGCCTCAATAAATATTTTCTGAAAGAAGGTTACATAATAGATATTATTTGTCCATATACTTTTATAAAGAAAATGTCATCAGAATTTGTTGTACTTTCTATTTATGTTGATGACATAAATCTTGTTGGAACTGCAGAAGAGCTCCAAAAGGCAATTAACTAACTTAAGAAAAAATTTGAAATGAAAGATCTTGGAGAGAAAAAAAAATTCTTCATATGCAAATTGAATATTCAACGGACAGAATCTTTTCCATCAATTTGCCTATACAAAAAGGGTCTTAAAACGATTTTACATAGACAAAGTGCACCCATTGAGTACACCAATGGTTTTTTGATCACTTGAAGTGAATAAGAATCCGTTCTGACCTCTAGAAGAGGATGAGGAACTCATTGGTCCTGAAATACCCTATCTCAGTGCAGTTGGTGCACTTATATTCTTGCTAATACTACAAGGCCTAACATAGTATTTTCTGTTAATTTACTAGAAATAAGATATAGCGTGTCTCCCACACGGAGACGTTGAAACATGATTAAGCATATATTGCGATATTTAAAGGGAACTCTTGATATGGGCTTGATTTATGCTAACAAAGGTAGTGCAGATTTTGTTGATTATGCAGATGTGGGTTATTATCTGATCTCCATAAAGCTCAATCTCAAACCGGCTGCGTGTTCACATGTGGAGATATTGTAATGAAATTGTGCTCCAAAAGCAATCTGTTGTTGCTACTTCTTCAATTCATATTGAGATAATAGCTATTTACGAATAAAGTAGGAAATTTGTATGGTTGAGATCAATTGTTCATTTCATTCGAGAAAAATGTGGTCTGGAATGTGATAGAAGAACCACAATTTTTATACGAAGACAATATTGCAAGCATATCCCAATTGAAGGGATGATTTATAAAATGAGATAGAACAAAGCACATTTCACCAAAACTATTCTACATATATGATCTTCAGAAAGATAGTGACATTGATGTGCAACAAATCCGTTCAAGTAAAAATTATGCATATTTGTTCACCAAGTCTTTGCCTACTGCAACCTTCGAGAAGATGATATACAATATTGGAATGCGGAGACTTGGGTCTTTGAAACAACGTCTTTATCAGGTCCTTGACTAGGATTTTTTTTTCCCACGAGAATTTTTCAAGTAAGGTTTCAACGAGGGGGGATGTTTATGAAAATATTATTGTGGGTATCCATTTATTACTTTGTTGTAGATAATCTTCCTAAAAAATATTATCCATTTAGTATTCCATTGAAATTTATCTCCAAGCAGCTGATGCAGGCAGGTTGCAAGCAACTCAATGAAATGACTTTCAACAACTTCTTATTAAACATGCATGTTATGCAGACAGCTTACAATAAGCTCAAGAACATCCTCGCAATTGCTTCCTTTTTTCTGTAAATAGTGGAGATTTCAATTCATTATGTACATAATTTGAAGTTGAATAGTATATCAGCCTTTCTCTATACTTGTCTTTGATTTATTTACTTGGAAGTCTTTATTTTACTACACTCAATAAATACTTAACCGTTCTTTTTTAGTTGTTAGATCCCCTCATGATTCTCAAATTAACTCAATTTCCAAACTTCATATTTTTTAGTCTTGGAGCAAAACAAGTGAATTTTAATGATATATTCTAATGTTGAAGACTAACTGTTGTAGTAATCCGTTATATTAGACAATCATTGTGTTAGGCATCGTATTTAAGTTGTTTGGCATCTGTATACGGTCAAAACGGGCTTGCCCTTCGTATGACTAATCGAGACTGGAACATGATAGGTCGAGGTTCAACCTCGTGCTATATCGAGCCATGGCGCGAAGTTAGATTGTTGGGCTCGTAACCCAGACACTTATCGAGGTCGAGATCGGCCAAGATCGAGACCAAGAAAGATAGAGATCGAGTGGGACCGATGAAAGTTTACCTAGTTAAGTAACGGGAGGCCGAAATATCCGTAATCGAGCAAGGATCACGGCTGAAATCCCGACACGAATGAAGATGAGGCCGATTAATTAGCCAATCATGAGATTTCTTACTGTATTTAGAGTTGTCAAGAGTAGGACTCCCCTACTATATAAAGGGGGTCTGAATATTTGTAAAACACATCATATTTATGCAATACAAAGCAACATACTGCCTTCTCTTAAGCTTTCAATATTTTGTTATTTGTTCACATTTCAGTAGAATTTTTACTTGGTTCGAGGTTGACCTAGCTCGAGGTCAAAAACTATACGTTTCATTTGGTTTGCATTTATTCCTTTTTAAAGTCAATTTCAATATCAATTTACATATTTTCTTAGTTTTTTCCAAGTAAAATCACGTGTCCTTAAAACCACGTATAAATTCAATTGTTATTCGTTTTGGGGGTAAACAGTTTGGCGCCCACCGTGGGGCTAAGGATAATAGTGATTGCCTGGTACTAACCTTCGTAACATACACTATTTTACACTTATTCTTATAAGTATCTTTGATTCCAGGATCAACATGTCAAACTCTCAAGTAGCACCCGTACACATGGACAATGACCTTGGCCACCATGACAAAAATGATAACATAGTCGCCCCAAGGAATGAAGTACCTCTAATTGACCTCGATGGAGTTCTGGCCATAGACCCGATCGATGTCAGCTCCCATATTGCCATTAATGCATATTTGGCTGTCGATCCCGAGAGTAGCATCCGCAGAGATGTTCGATCGGCTGGTCAGAGCACACAGGGCGGCAAAGAAGGCAGAATCAGCCTTCGATGATATTCGAGATGTTGCAGGCTCATCAAGCTCCAATAGTACAGGTCCAAAACCAGAACCATGCACAGATCAGGATCAAGCCAGAGCCGTCCCAAGAAGTTGTTCACAGAGCCGAATCAGTGTCAAGGAGATCGAACGGAAATGAATCAAGGACTGATCCCGCACTTATAAAGATGCTCGAGGAACTAACAAAGCGAGTGAAATCGAAGGAAAAGAAGATTGAAGCAAATGACAAGAAGGTGGAAACCTATAATTCCAGGGTTGATCAAATCCGGGGACACGACCAATATTGAAGGGTGTTGATTGAAATAAGTTCGTATAAAATCCCTTCCCACCGAGTGCATCTCCTAAACCGATTCCCAAGAAGTTTTGCATGCCTAAAATTCCCACGTATAATGGGACAACCGACCCCAACAAGTATGTCACTTCTTACGCATGTTCGATTAAGGGGAATGACCAGGAGGACGATGAGATCAAGTCTGTATTATTGAAGAAATTTGGGTAGACCCTATCAAAGGGAGCGATGATATGGTACCATAATTTGCCATCCAACTCCATTGATTCTTTTTCAATGCTTGCAGATTCTTTGGTTGAAGCACATGGCGGAGCCTTATAGGTAAAAACTAGGAAGTCAGACCTCTTCAAGGTAAAGCAGAAAGATAACAAGATGCTTAGAGAGTTTGTGTCTCGGTTCCAAATGGAACGAATGGATCTACTACCGGTCGCTTATGATAGGGTCGTTCAAGCCTTCACTCAAGGATTAAATGTACGAAGCTTGATGGCTTCACAGAAGTTGAAGCAGAACTTGATTGAATATCCAGCTGTTACCTGGGCCGATGGGCATAATCAGTACCAATCGAAGATAAGAGTCAAAGACACTAGTTGGGGACTCCTTCAGGGTCTGTTTATCCTATCAGGCCCATCAACAGAGTCAAAAGGGACATCGAACGAGGACCACGGTCGAACAGGGATCTTTACCAACCATATAATGGAGATCGTAGAGGCAACGGACCTGGGCGCAACCCTGTTCGAGGTGAAAGGAGAAATGATCGAGGATAGAGCTCTCAAGGGCTCATGAGCAAGAATGGATTCGACAGGAATGTCGGGCCTAAATAAGCACCATGACTGTCAGAATATAACTTCAACGTCGATGTATACGCCAACATATCGGCTATAGGATGCATCAAGGATACTAGATGGCCTCGACCTCTACAGACTGATCCAACCCAAAGAAATCCCAATCAGATGTGCAAGTATCATGGCACCCATGGCCATACAAGAGAAGTGATAGAATGTATGAGTCCACCAAACTATATAGAGACCTATTCCTATACCAGTTCCCACAGAAATAGCTTATAAAACAGTAAGTAAATGACATAGGATATTTTACGTGGAAAAATCCTTGCTCAAGGGGATAAAAACCACGAACTACACTAGTAGGATTTCAACTTCACTACTTGAGGAATCTTTATATTACAACCTATTATAACATAGGAATTAAACTCGTAATCCCTCACTAACTTGTAATACACCTATTACAAGCCACTTTTCAATACACCTATTACAAAGACTTCAACTCATGACTAACTCTAGTCACGACAAAAACTCTAAGGGTTTATAGTTTTTGGAGGTTCCTAGTTAAAGCTTCTAAATAAGCAAATTAGGAATTACAATGAAGAACAAATAAAAAGATACAACTCAACTAAGGACATACACAAGACTTGTTATGGAACTAGTCTGTAGTAGTGTTGCACTTTGTTTTTGATACACTTGTGACTTCAATGCTCTATAATCAGATCTTCAATGCTTGAGTGATCTCACAAGTGTTCAAGTGATGTTTTATTGTAATGAATCTTGTTAATATGCTTTGGAAGACATCACATGGATGATGTAAACACTTGGTTGGTAAAAAGCCCTTCCCAATGAGAAGTGACTGCTACACTGTTTCTACACTGTAGTGTGTACAGTGCAGGCAGTCACTCTCCAGTTGTAGAGTTGACATCGCACTGCAACCAGGAAACTCCAAGGGATCAGGTCCTTGAGTTTATTCTTTTCTGTCTAAAGTCATACAACTCACATTAGCTTGAGTCCATTGATGGATAAATATACCAAGTGTGCATCAAGTCCTTTATCTGGTTCTTGACAATATGTTTGTTAGATCATCAAAACATAAATCTAAGATACTTTAAACCCATCAGTTTCCCCATTTTGATGATGACAAACATTTAAAATTGACAACCATTTGCAGAGCACAATAAACCAGATAAAATACCAGGAACTCCACAAGTTCCCCCTAACTTTATGTTTCCCCCTTAATCTGATCTCCCTGCTTCAATTGACTTCGCCCTTTTGGAATCATTAAAAATACACAAGCAAGCAATCAACATAAAGAAGTTTAGCCTAGTTAACTCATGCCACTTGTGTGCACACAACATGATAGAAAAGAGAAGCAGAGAACACGGGCATTTAATAGTAAAAGAGAGTCTTCATAGATATTTATAAAACATAATACTTTGCCGTTACAGCGAAGGAAAGTTTGTACTGTTGAAAGCAGGATCGCTACAGGTGAAATCCATCCATACCAAAAAAAACAACTACCACAAGTCATTAAAGTGAAAGATAGAAAATTGAAACTGGGATGCGGAAGATTTGTTTAAGGGGAACTGGAGAAGGAAGTATTAGAGGAGGCAACAAGAGTTTTGATAACAAGATCCATCCGAGCTTTTTCCGACATTTGCTCTTCGAGCAGTTTCTCTCTCAGGTTCTCCACCTGTTTCCTGAGCTCAGCATTTTATTTAGACAGACGAGTAACTTCTTCACTGGAGAAGATAGAAGATCTCCGTGCTGCTACAACTTGACTAAGCTGAGTCTCAAGAACGTCATTCCTTGCCTTCAGCTTCCTAATTTCCTCTGTGGCACTATTCTAGGCGTTGATGAACTGAGAGATCGCCGAAGTGCTCCCCACTCCCCTCAACTTTTTCAATACATTCACATTCTTCCTGTGTAGTCTTTGAGAAGGTTTGTTTCCTGGTCCCCATCTTGGGATTCCCTAAGGGTACATTGAAAAACTTGAAGACACGCGTGAGAAGAAATCCATACGGAAGCCCATGGTTCCCATCTTTGAAATCTGCCACTTTATGCATATGTTCAATCATAATGGCAGGAAAGTTGATAGAACGGAACTCGTCGAGTTCTTCCATTAGGTACAGATCAGACCTGGAAGTAACGGACCTCTTTTCAACACAAGGGAGCACAACTTTGTTAACCGATTTGAAAAGCAGTTGGTACACAAAAGGCTTGCCTTCTTGTGTACTCGTTCCCCATGCTGAACAGCTTTGTCCTTCACAATGGCGCGCCTAAAATTTGATCCACAAGCACCTCTCACATATCACAACCCTTCAGATGGGACCTTGAGAATATCTCCCAGCATAGTAGCATCCAATACCATATCCTCTCCATTTACTAACACACAGATGTGGTCATCTTCAAGAGTGAAGAGGTCAGCATAGAAGCTTTGGACCTCATCCTCATACACTTTGGGCACATCCACTTTGAACAGATGGCCTCACTGTTGAAATTCCACCATCTCAATAATTTGTCTCATTCCATCCATTTCTGAAATTTCTGGATCAAACGTGCAATCCCAAAATACCTTTTGATGTCTCAACCTTTCTTGTCCTAGACCACTTACACTTTTTATCTTCTTTGCAGAACCGGGTTCCTCGATAGGCTCCAACTTTATTTTCCCAAACCTCCTAATGGACTTCCCTTTACCACTTGATTCTATCAAATGTCATCATCAGACACATATTTCTCCTCCATAACTTGCTTAGACTTGACAACACCTTTCACAGACTTTTTACTTGATTTTGCAACAACTTCCTTTGAAGCACTTTCAACAGATTGTTTCTTTTTCTTGGAGAGCTTAATTAAGGAACTTGGTTCCTCCTAATCATCCTCATCTACCGTTACTACTGGAATATTTTTGTCACACACAATTTCCCCTTCTTTTATCAGCCTCTTCTTCTTCTTCTTGCTATTCATTCTACTTTTCTTTAGGGCAGACTCAAAAGCCCCCTTCTTTTGCAGCCTTGTAGTAGGTCGTTTAGAAGGGGGATCAGGAGTGACCATTGGCTTTCTGATCTTGAAGCGAGCACTAAGAATCACATCATCCTGATGATCCTCCTCACTAGGATTTTCAACTGGAGGGGATCAGGTTCATCAGTAGGGTTCCCAGTAGCTTCTTCTGGTGCAGGAGTTTCAAAGAGCACCATCATTCCTTCCTCTCCTATGAGTGGAGTTTCTTTCCCCTGAGACTCAGGCAGGGTAGAAGGTCATTCACTCACCAGTCCCTCAGCAGCAATAGCCATTATGTTTTCTTCTGCCTTTTTTTCTTGTGATTCCATGGGGGCCATAGTGTCCAATATAGGAGAACTTATGTACTGATCAGTGTCTTCCTCAGAGGACCCTTTTTCTTGATGAGATACACACTATTTTTCACCCTTGTTTTGGTCTGTGAGAGTACCAAGCACCAGAGAAGAAACAACGTCGACTTTTGAGGCTTCAGAGTCCTCAATGCTTAAGGAAGGAATAGGGTTAGATGGAGTTGAAGAGATGGTAGGTGAAAGAGAATCAGGTTTGGACATATTGGTGTCGGTATCGACAGAAATAGAGATTGTTGGTGGTGGTTCTAGAGTGGTAAAAGAGCCGAGGATGTTGTCCTCCACAGTGGGTAGGGGAGCTTGCTCTTCTGCCATGGTGGAGAGTTAGGTTGAAGGCTAGAGAGTGAAAGAGTTTTATGGAGGGAAGAGATAATTATGAGGGAAGAGAGAAACAGGTTCAGAAATGGCGGTAGGTTTGTGGGAAGGTGTACCATTGCAGAAGACGTGAAGATATTTGAAAGAAGGTACGGGATATACAGGGTCTGAAAAGGGGGATGACGTGGAAGTTAAATTTGTTTCCTTTGAGATATGCAATTTCTTCAAGAACAGAGTGTTGTCAATTTTTCCTTAAGAACAGAGTGTTGTCAATTTTTCCTCTTGTAAATCTATTTTCTAAGAGGAACTTAGATAACCTTTCATACCAAGCCCTAGGAGCCTGCTTCACTCCATTTATATAATTTGAACACATACTCAGGATGTTCATGACATTCAGAACTTGGAGGTTGTTTAACATAAACTTCTTCCTTGAGAAAACCATGTAGAAATGCACTTTTCACATCCATTTGGAACAGAGAAAATTCCATATGAGATGCAAAGGCAAAAAGAATTATAATGGCTTCCATACGAGCAACTGGGTTGAAAGTATCATCATAGTCAATCCCTTCCTCCTGATTGTAACCTTGGGCAACCAGCATTGCCTTGTTCCTTGTTATGTTTCCATGCTCATCAAGCTTGTTTCTGAATACCCACCTGGTCCTTATGATGGTTCTATCTGAGGGTCTAGGTACCAGGTGCCAAACTTTGTTCCTTTCAAATTGATGCATGTCCTCTTGCATTGATGTTATCCAGTCTGCATCCTTCAAGGCTTCTTTAATATTTTTGGGTTCTATTTGGGAGAGGAAGGCTGAAAAGGCAAGAGAGTTTCTGGATTTTGATCTAGTTTGAACTCCTGAATCAAGGGGTGATTATATTATTAAGAGGATGGGAGCTTTTTTGTTTCCAATTTGGAACCGGAATCTCATTGGTAGAAGAACTGGGTGGACCTAACTGGTTCCCCTGCATTCCTCGTTCTGCTACCTATGGGGTGCTTTGAACTGCATCAACAACTCTTTCTTCAGCTTTAGTGGTGGTGATTTAGGTACCTGGTTCCTCCTGAGATGGAGAGCAGGAGGTTGAATTATCTTCACTTGTTTCCTTTACTTGGCTCATCATATCTACTTTTCCATTGGCCATATCAGTGATCTCTTCTGGAACTAGCAGTGGTTCACTGTCTTGATCATCTTTGTTGCCTTTTTTACCAGATAGAGATGTCTCATTGAAGATTACATGAACACTTTCCTCTACACATTGATTCCTTTTGTTGTAAACCTTGTAATCTTTCCTTTGAGAGGAATATCCCAGAAAAATTCCTTCATCACTTTTGGCGTCAAATTCAAGTTGATCCTTTCCATTGTTAAGAACATAGAATTTGCACCTAAATGTTCTTAGGTGAATCAGCTTGGGCTTCCTTCTATTAAGTAATTCATAGGGAGTTTTGTTCAAAAATGATCTAATCATGCACCTGTTCAACAAATAGCACGCAGTATTTATGGCCTCTGCCCAGAAGTTTTTGGCTATCCCACTATCAATAAGCATTGTTCTAGCCATATCTTCAAGGGTTCTATTTTTCCTCTCTACGACTCCATTTTGTTGTGGGGTTCTTGGAGCTGAGAAGTTGTGGGTGATGCCATTTTCAATGCAAAACTCATCAAACTTAACATTGTTCAATTTTGTTCCATGGTCAGATCTGATGCAAGCCACTTTTAATTCCATCTTCATTTGGATTTGCTTGAAAAAATCCACGAACACTTCGAATGTCTCATCCTTTGTTATGAGAAACAGTGTCCAAGTGAACCTTGAGTAGTCATCTACTATCACAAAAATATATCTTTTCCTCCCCTGCTTGGCACTCTCATAGGACCACATAGATCCATATGGAGAAGTTCAAGTGGTTTTGACGCGATGACATCCTTCTTTGTCTTGAAAGAGGATTTCACATGCTTTCCTCTAGCACATGCATCACACACTCTGTGATCCTTGAATTTTGAGTTTGGCAATCCACGAACTAGGTCAATTTGTATCAGTTTATTCAGAACAGAGAAACTTGCAGGTCCCAGCCTTTTGTGCCATAACTCTGCATCATCATCAACTACTCTCAAGAAACTCATATCACCACTTTGTAGGGACTCAAAATCAGCAACGTAGATGTTCTTCTACTTTTTGGCCACTAGTACCACTTCGCCAATTACCAAATTAGTAACTGTGCACACTTTTGATAAGAACTCCACCTTTTTACCTTATCACAGATTTGAGAGACACTCAAGAGACTATACTCCAGACCATTTACATAGTACATGTTCTCAATTGAGTGTGAGAGAGACTTTACAATTTTTCCAATTCCGAGAATGTACCCCTTTTTCCCATTTCCAAAGGATACATTCCCTCCTTGTACGGCTTTTAGTGAAAGGAAGTCCATGGTATTTTCAGTCATGTTCTTAGAGCATCCACTGTCCATGATCCATTGTTGACTGCTTCCTCTCACTATTCCCTGCACAAGGAAATCAAGGGTTAGATTTAGGAACCCAAACAAGTTTGGGTCCCTTGTAATGAGAAAAGGGATGAATAAGAGCTTTTCTAGTCCATGCAGGTAACATACGTTTTTTGTGGGTGGCACCTGGTTCTTTTCCAGTAGTCACTTTTTCAGTAAAAACTTTGTTTTTCTGAACAGACTGGACTCTGGCTTGCCAATTTTCCTTGAAATGCCCATTGTTCCCACAGTGGGTACAAAGCCAGTTATCGGGTACAGTGACGTACTTGATATGAGGGTTATAGGGAAATTTCTCCCTTTGAAACCTTATTCCCTGCCTGTTTTCACCATTATTAAAGTACATGGCAGTAATAGCATCTGAGGACCAGGTCCACTTGAGTGATTTTTCAAGATCACTTTTTACTTTTTCCAAATCTGCTTGAAGCTGTCTATTTTTCTCAAGCTCAGCACACAAACTAGTTTTAACAATATTCACCTCATTTTCAAGTTTAATATATGCCTCACTAGCAACTTCCTTTCCTTTTTCCGAATTTCCAAGCCTAGATTCAGCTTTAAGTCCCTCAATTGTTTCCTCTAGGTCTACGATCACCACTAGAATATCATCTCTTTCTTGCTCAGTAATGACAACTTTCTCCACTAAGGTATCCTTTTATTTACTAAAGTTCTCTATGGTTTCTTTCAAGTCAACCACAACTACCATCAGATCATCTCTTTCATGTTCTATACTAGCAATTTTTTCTGTTAGAACCTCCTTTTCATTTTTCAGATTTTCTATGGTTTCCTTCAGGTCAACTACACAAACCACTAAGTCATCTCTAGTCTGCTCAGTATCTCCTAAATCAATGGTCAAGGCATCCTTATCACTCATAAGACTATGATATGCATCAATCAATACATTAGCTAATGACATGATTTTCTTAGGAGAATAGGATTTTAGGTTCCTCTGAACATCTCTAAAATTTACCTCATCATCTTCATCATCGGCTGAGTGATCCATCAAAGCAAATATTGAATCATATTCATTTGCTTCACTTTCAACTACCATCATGGAACTATCACCTGCATCATTTTCTTCTTCTGATTCACTAGAGGAGTCTCATCATGCTGCGAGAGCTTGCTTCACAACATTGTCAGCTGCGTTTTTCCTTTTGAAGTGTTTGTCAAGAACCGGGTTCTTCTTGGCTGCTTTATAAGAGTTGTTCTTGAAATGTTCTTGTTTCAGAAGAGGCAGTCCTTGATGAAATGCCCGGGATTTCCACACTTATGACAGAGGTCATAATTATTTGGTTTGCTGGAACTACCTCTCTTTGGTATACCTCCATTCCTTCGAACCATTTTCTAAAACCTTTGGGTAAGGTATGCCATATCGCTATCCTCCTCACTCGAATCATTGTTTTCAGCTTTGAGTACCACATTCTTCTCCTTCTTTGGTTCTCTTCTTTCACTATCTTTCTTTCTCTTCATCTCATATGTCTTCAGATTCCCAACCAGCTCATCCATAGTTAGTGTTTGCAGATCCTTGGCTTCAGTAATAGCGTTCACCTTACTCTCCCAAGAACTAGGTAAAATGCTAAGAACTTTCCTCACAAGCTTGTTCCTGGGAATAATTTCACCAAGAGAGTGTAGCTCATTTATGATGGAGGTGAATCTAGTATGCATGTCTTGAATGGATTCATCATCCTTCATTCTAAAGAGCTCATACTCAGTGGTGAGCATGTCGATCTTGGACTGCTTTACTTGAGTGGTTCCCTCATGTGTTGTTTGTAGAGTTTCCCATATCTCCTTGGCTGATTGATAGGCTAAGATCCTATTATATTCATCAGGTCATATGCCGCACACCAAGATCTTTTTGGCACGAAAGTTCTTCTCTACAGCTTTCATGTCGGCGTCATTGTACTCTTTCCTGCTTTTTAGAACCATTACAGCCGGTTCTCCTAAATTCTTTGTTGGTACGTATGGACCATCACAAATAACATTCCATAACTCAGAGTCTTCTGCCATTATGAAGTAATGCATTCGAGTTTTCCACCAGCCATAGTATTGTACGTTGAATCTTGGGGGCCTGTAAGTTGATTGTCCTTCCTCAAAATTTGGTGGAGCAGCCATGGTGAGGATACTCTCTAGATGTTAACCTTTTAGAAAGAACCCGCTATGATACCAATTGATAGAATGTATGAGTCCACCAAACTGTATAGAGACCTGGTCCTATACCAGTTCCCATAAAAATAGCTAATAAAACAGTAAGTAAATGACACAGGAGATTTTACGTGGAAAAATCCCTGCTCAAGGGGATAAAAAATCACGACCTACATTGGTAGAGTTTCAACTTCACTACTTGAGCAATCTTTAGATTATAACCTATTGTAACCTAGGAATTAAACTCTCAATCCCTCACTAACATGCAATACACCTATTACAAGCCATTTTGCAATACACCTATTACAAAGACTTCAACTCATAACTAACTCTAGTCACGACACAAACTCTAAGGGTTTATGGTTTTTGGAGGTTCCTAGTTAAAGATTCTAAATAAGAAAATTAGGAATTAGAATGAAGAACAAATACAAAGATACAACTCAACTAAGGACATACACAAGACTTGTTATGGAACTGGTCCGTAGTAGTGTTGCACTTTGTTCTTGATACATTTGTGACTTCAAGTAACGACCCGGTCGGTCGTTCCGTGAGATTAGCCTTGTTTCCCACATTTCTGCTTTATCATATGTTTCTTAGCCTATTTATGTTGTGTTGGGTCGGTTGGTTCGGATTCGGAGTGGTCGTGGTGAGAATAGAGACACTTAGTCTCTTAAATTAGCTTAGAGTTGACTTATTGGTAAGCAACCTCGAAATATAGATTTTATGGCTCGGATAGATTCGTTAGGTGATTTGGGACTTAGGAGTGTGTTCGGAATGAAGTTTTAATGTCCAGTGTAGAATTAGGCTTGAATTGGCGAAAGTTAGCTTTTGGTAATTTCCAGTCGACAGGGGAAAATAGGCTATCGGGGTCGGAATGGAATTCCGGAAGTTGGAGCAGGTTCATAATGTCATTTTGGATATGTGTGCAAATTTTTAGGTCATTCGGACTTGTTTTGGTTGGTTTCGGCATCATTGGCGGAATTTAGAAGTTTTAAAGTTCACAGGCTTGAATTTGATGTGATTTTGGTGTTTTGCGTTGTTTTTCGTGTTTTGAAGGCTCGACTAAGTTTGAATAAGGTTATGGGATGTGTTGGTATGTTTGGTTGAGGTCCCGAGGGCCTCGGGTGAGTTTCGGGTGGTTATCGGGGTGTGTTCGGCCTTAGAGGGACTGTTGTAGCTGCTGTAATTTTTACTCACTGGTTTCCTTGTATGCGATCGCAATGGTGGGGATGCGATCACATAGGTTGTTCTGAGGCAGTGTCCTTTATCTTCTATGCGATCGCGTATGTGAGGTCGTGATCGCGTACGAGAGGGGGGGAAGCAATACGATCGCGTCTTGTGCGATCGTCGTAGTGTAATTTTTTACGGGGCAGCAGACTGTTCTTCGCGATCACGTGGGGACTCCCGCGATCGCAGTGAAGAAAGAGGCCTAGGAAGACAATTTTAAGTTCTAATTTCGGGGTTTATTGGCCATAACTCAATATTCCATTAGAGAGCTCGAGGGAAGGAGAATTTGGACGATATTTTCAGTGGGATTCTTGTGGTAAGTGTTCTTCAATCATTTTTTGTTCAATTTCATGAATTTGTCTTGATTTTTACCATGCAATTTGAGGAATTAAAGTAGAAATTTAAGAAAAATAGGAGGGAGGATTGGAAATTTCTTTTGATGATTTGAATGGGCAATTGAGGTCGGATTTTGGTGAATTTGGTATGGGTAGACTCGTGAGGGAATGAGGATTCTAGTTTTGTGATTTTTTATCGAATTTCGAGACGTGGGCCCGGGGCTCGGGTTTGGCCAATTTCGGAAATTTTGCCTAATTTTGATAGTTTTCGATTGGGGTTCATCTCCCTAGAATATTTTGATGTTATTGATCTGATTTGTGATAGACTCGGAGCATTTGGGAGCCAATTCGAGGGGCAAGAGCATCGCGGAGTAGCTTTTGGGCTGTTTTGAGGTAAGTAACGATTGTAACTCTAGACCTGAGGGTATGAAATCCCGGTATTTTATATTGTTTTGGTAAATGAGGTGACACAAATTCTAGGTGACAAGCGTGTTGGAGTGCACCGATAGGGATTGTGACTTGGTCCGTCCCGTAGCGACTATTAAGCCGCGTATTCGATTTGAAACCTTATGACATCCTGTATTTTAGAAATTTATACTTGTTTATGGGTTGTGAGCCATGATTGGGGCCTTGAGCCGAACTGTTTACACCCTCAGAGATACTTTTACACTATTCTCACACTATCCTGATAGAACAATTGTGAACTCAGTCATGTTTTCTACTTGTTGTTATTTTCACTGTTTTCACACTATTTGAAACTCTGAGAGGTATTTTGGGTTGAGTCCCGTGAGTTGAGATGAATTGCCTGAGTGGCTTGTGAGGATGACTAAGTGAGGCCGAG